>BGPR01002070.1:0-24986 GCA_013235015.1 Araneus ventricosus
TTTTTAAAAGAATACTTTCCACTCTAACTACGAATTGAAGAACAAATTCTCAAAGCAGCTTCAGCGTTTCTGTTGCTATTAACTTAATGTAGCTTTCTCTCTCCTAGTCTTAAAAGAGTTTGATATAATTTCAGAATTTGCAATAATAAAAGTAACAAATAAAATCTTTTAAAAATACGAATTGTTGCAAAAGATTTCAGTGTTTAGTTAATATTATTATTTTTTAATTTATGAATTAGGAGAAAGAATGCTAAAAACATCAGTTCAGTAACAAGCATTTGTGTTAGTTAATTCCTATATCAGCATCGATCAATCAAGATATACCGCCCCGAAAGATTTGGTCCGCCGATATAAATTCCTGACGATGACAACTTCGAAATAAATCTCATCGATCAAGCCCTTCCCCTCTTCGCTCGAAAGGAATTCGATTGCTTCCCTGAAAAGCTTTCCTGGCAACGCGTTCAAAGAGACGATTAATGAGAAATTAATTGAACTGCCGAAAGGACGAAGAAGGCGCACAGCGTCCTTTTAGATGAAGCACGGCGAGAATTGTCTTTTCAGCACAATGGGTCGCACATGGACGAACTAATGCAAAAGTGGAGGGCACCATTTTTTTTGCAGTTATAGTTCTAGAAGTTAAGTATGACTATGCGGTTGGTTCCATACTTTGGTACAATTGGAATTTAAAAAGATTAACCTTTAAGAAATAACTTTCAATACATTGCTTTTATATTGACCTAATCTGCACTATTAAAATTTGATTGTGTGTATGCATATATGTGTGTACGTATGTATGTGAGGCTATCTTCCGGAAGTACCAAAAGATAGGAAATAATTCAAAGAATCCATTTTGATCATTTAAATTCCTAAATTATAATTAGTATAAAAGATATTAATTAAAAATTAATTTACAACAATACTTTTCATAGTTGCAGTGTAATTCAATCACCGTTATGTTTAAACACATATTTGATTGCGTGTTCCTATTTCATTGTTGAAAGCTACAACAGTGCAATATGGACCCCTCAACAAATCAACAATGCAATATTGATGGCGTTGTGTGCTTTGAGATTTCATTTATGCAGTGCATCTTGCTTTAAGCGTATATAAACTGGAGGCGGGCATATGAAAAAATATGGATCCCGAGCAACGCCAGATTATCTCCTTCCCTCCGTACTAAAGTTAGACAAAAAAATAATTCCGGAATCGGATAGACCATTCATTTTGTTACTACTCGGTTAAACGTTTAAATCCTTTTATTTAATACAAAATGACGATTTTTTGTATTTTTTTGCGATTTGTTCTAAATAATTGGATTTAGACGCTTTTACCCGGACGGAATGTTTGAACCGCTCTTTTCACCTTATTTATTTAGAAGAGAATGTTAGGCATGTGTCACGTGACCCCACTTCTTCTCTACGCCAGGGAATGACGCATTATTCGAGATAGCCCGTGCATCGCCACGCCACGCAGCTAGTTTGATTATAAAGCTTGTAAATCTATATATTACATGTTAGGCACCATGTGACAATAAACCCTTTTAGCTCTGCATTAAACAAATTCTCATAAGAATCACACACTTATGTCTACTCTCATGAGAATTTGGCTCGCTTAAGAATAGAAGGAACATAAAGAAAATGAACCGCAGTGCTTTCTTAGCAAAGTTTATTTATGTTTATATTGTCTTAAACATCCATGGATAAAGTATTCTCAAAGTTTCAGTGATGTGATTAAATTCAGAAAAATTCGTTTCGTTCACTTTAAAAAAGCTGATTTTTCTAATCTTAAACTATGAAATAAAAATAATTGAGCCATGGAGTGTTGAATTTTTTCATGCAGTATTTACGAATTCTTAATACACAACTTAATTTTTATTCTTTATCCAAATTGTAATTTTGTTATATTAAGTATTTTTATTCTAGGAAAGCCTGTGTTCTTTAACACCGTTCTACCCTCAATTCTTCTTATCTCTTCCGAAAGGGGTGGTACGACTCCGGTGGTCTTGATGCAAACTCATGGCTTCGGGACAGGAGGGTTATAGGTTTGAATCCCGATTCCACTTAGGGGGCTATCGTGGACGTGGGCATAGTACACCTTAAATCTGATGACATGTGTCAAATGTTCTCTGGTTGGTGCGATACTAAGCTTTCGTATAGGTGCTAGTTCAGTTACTTAACACCACAGCATACCCCCGAACTGGCAGTCATGACGGCTCCATGTCGGTTAGTTGGGTATGCGTGAAACCTTATTGAAAAAGCCAGAGAAAAAACTTACATTTTATATATAAGAATACAAAGAAAGAGGACATTTAGGACAAAAGAATATAATACTTAGTAATATGACTGTCAGTTCTTTCAAGTCTCTGTGTTGTTGACTTTGAGAGGGTCGTGCCTTATGTATGGGAGAAGAGAGAAGATGAGTACCTAGGGTTAATTGAGTTTGTGGCTAGTTGTTGTCACCAACTTTTGGAAGAAAAAGAGTATTTCGTTTTCCGCGATGGAGTGGATGAGTTTTCTGATTTTCGCCCTAGAATTGTTGCTGTTCCTAACTCTTTTCCATCAAAGTGGTTCTAGGTCAGTTGGCGGTTTTGGTAGATGGTACGAGATTGTAAATAGGCAGTTGGTAGCATAGTGTAAGGGCTTTCCCAGGTTTCCGCAGCCGCAGGAATTGCTGTTCCTGATGTTAAATCGTCGTTTAAGGCCGCGGTGGCCTAGTGGTAAGGTCTCGGCTTTGGGGCCGGAGGGTTCCAGGTTCGAAACCCGATTCCACTGAAGATCCGCCGTGTATGGGGCCTGTTGCACGTTAATTCATACGTAGTGGTCAAACGTCCTCCCGTTGGTGTGGCGTGGAAGTTTGGAGAGGGGTTGCCAGCTCAGGTGTCGTCCTCGTCATCTGACCGAGGTTCAAAATTACGAGGTCCGTCCCAAAATAGCCCTCGTGTTGCTTCAAAACGGGTCGTTAATATAACTAAACTGAACTAAACTAAACGAATCGTCGTTTAAGGTATGTCGGAAATGGGCCGTGACCCGTGACGAACATTATTTCGGGTTTTTGCCATGAAGTAGGAGTTGTCTTGACTTTAGGCAGAACGTTGTAAACACTCCTTCCTATTTCTCCATTGTTCCATTCTTTTTGTCAGAGGATGATGGACTCTTTTTGTAACAGTTTCTTGGTACGGTTTCTTGCCGCTGGAATGTATGTGGAGATTCCCTCCTGTGTTGCTTTCTTGGGTAGTACGTCCGTCGCTTCATAACGGCTGTATCCGACGTGAGCCATAATCATCTAAGTTTAATGTTTGTAGATTTCAGTAAAATTTCCTGTGTTTGTTGAGCAATAGGGATGTCGGTGTCAATTGAAGAAATTGAAGCTTAGGTGTCATCCTCGTCAATTGACCTGGTTTAAAGTTATGAGATCAATCCAAAATAGCCCTCGTGTTGCTTCATAACAAATCTAAATCAAAAGGCTTGGTTGCAAGTCCATCGTTCACCGACGATCTTTTTTCCTTCTGTCTCTTAATTCTAAATTTCCTGCTTTCTGACCATTCGTCAAGCCTCCATTTTACCCCATCTGAACATCATTTACATTCAGTCCTTTCCACTGTATTCTCGTCGAGAGTTTTCATTGTCAGGTTATCATTTTTAGCTCTCCACCTAATTTATGAAATTTATTCTACGTTGAAAAGTGTGATCCGTTCATGAAATGTCTATTCATTTGTTTCTGACAATATTGCAATAAAATATTAAAGTTGTGAATTTTAAAACTGTGCTTCTACTAAATGTAACTCAACGAAACTGCCGACGAAATGAAAAAACAATCAACGACTCTTGCAGCTTTCTGAAATGTATTCTAACAACAAATAGCGTTATTAATAATACAGAAGTAGTGAACAGAAGACACTAACAGTGATCGAATTCTAACCAGTTTTTTTTAGGCCCACACCGACCAGACTACCAAAACGGGTGTAAGGCCTACAACGGTCGGTGGGGAGACAACAAGTTAAATTTATTTTACACGTTACGCCTTGAACAGGGGCAGTGAATTAAACCAAATTGAGTTATAGAACACAGTTATTCATCCTCACAAGTGGGGAGAAAGACTGGTCAAAAATGCTAAACCCACCTGATGTTGGGAGCACTTGATTACAAGGGAAATGCTCTCACTTAATATATAAAACCACAAGTAAAAGCAAAAACTATCACATGCATAAAATGCTTAAAATCTGTTAGGGCGAAGAAGAAGCGGATAGTAGCATAAACGCAAATGAAATAACTTAGAATAATGTACAGTGAAAAAAAGAAGAAGATTCTAACCAATGGCGGATTTTGTCCATAATAGGCCACAGGCGTCCCAATGTCGCAAATTCGCCTTTGGCTTAGCACTACGATGTACGTCGAATAGGTTTTGAGGCCTCGTAGATTCTCGAGGTACGAGGCGAGAGCCTCTAAAACATGTGCGAAACGCCGACAATGATTCTAGCTTATATAAATGTGTTTACAAAAAATAGTATTACAGTCGACGCGCGTTATAACGACCACACATTATAAAGACCATTCCATTATAACGACCAGTGATAAAATCCCCAACTGTGTTTCCCTACGCACTATGTTATTTTACTTCCTGTATAACGATCGTACAGTGTCGTCTAATCCCAATACAACGTCCGAATTCAGCGAACACTCGTCCCGGTATTTTTTCAAAAAGAACATGTTTCTAAACGTAAATGACCTTGATTATTGTATTGCCAAGCTTCGTAGATGTAGAGTCTTCAGTGTTACAGGTCAACTTTGACGGGGGGGGGGGGCGAATTACCACTCACCACAGCGCGGAAATTATAATAGCCTATAATTAAAAAAATGTCTCAAGTGCTATTGAGACTTTAAAATTTTTTTAAGAAAGGCAGAACATTATTTATTATCTTTAACTGAAATGGAAAATTATGTTTTGCAGAAAGCACATGTGCAGAAAAGACAAACAACCATTTCTGATTTTTTTCTTTAGAAAATAAATGTTTTGTAAGTATACAACACCCTTTATTTTCTACTTTAAAAATCTGTTTTAGCAATATCTTTTTAACTGATAAAATTTTATTTTTAATACCAATGATAAAAAATAAGTCGAGTATTTAGTTGGAATCTCTTTAAAAATTGCCTATTTATATGGAACTGCTGAGCGTGCATGTGTACAGTTTTTAATTATATCCACTATAGCGACCACTCGTTATAAAGACCTTTTGCTGTGGGACGCAGGGGGTCGTTATAACGAGCGTCGACTGTATTAAATAACATAAGTGGTAAAAAGAAGCTCCGGACAATAATAGATTTCTGTAATATAAATTTAATAAAAAATATTAAATCAGTCCACTTTTAAATTTTATCTTGGAATAAATCTGTGTTATCTCTCTGAATAGAATTATTTAAGTACCAAAATAAGCTGAGTAATAGAGTAATAAATACGCGCATGGAATTATAAAATGTTCCTTTGAAAACGCAATACAAATTTTAATAAAATCTACTTCTAAGAAACCCAATTCGTTGCCTTTTGAATAAAGTTGAGTTACGTCTCTATATCCTTTTTTTTAGCGATTAAAATTACGTTGAGTGCTCTCAAGCGATAGTCAATTGGTAGGAAAAAAACAAGTATTCTCCGAAAATGTAGCAATGTTTTTTAGGCTGAGAAAGATTTAAAAAATTGGAGATGCTTTTTTTCCCGATGCAGTTGAATCCCACGAGATCTTCGATGCAGGTGATATGGAAAGGCTTCTTTAATATAAGGATTGGCTAATCAGATTGCTAAGTGCTTTTTTAAGTGCATACCCGGTTATTTCCTCTTAATCTAATGCACGCATTAATTTTGCGAATCACTCACAGAGAAGCTGATATATACTATTGCTCTTCAACTGGTTCGACTGTGGAGTAAAAATGCATTAAAGTATGCACACGAGAGAATGCATGTTAATGAAATATTAAATACGTAGAAGAAAATGTTGCGAGGTGGTCTCGTGAATTGATCTAAAAGCCATACATTTTAGATGTGAACACGGATGAAACAATATCTAGTGATTTCATTAATTAAATAAATAAATTTCCCGCACCTTTTTCTTTATTTTATTTTAAAATCATCCTCTTTACTTATTTATTATGAAACTTATTTAAAGATTTTAAAAAGACAAATAAGTTGATATCCTGCTTTTTATTCACAATTGCAACTGGAAAAATATTTCACTACCTAATTTGCTAATAGGAAACCCTTTAGGCTGAGTACTATTTGGAAACCATGGATTTTAAAAATCTTCACTCAGTTTACGTTTACAAATTGCGTGATTACCTTCCGAAAGAACTGAAAACCAAATATTTATATAATAAATATTTACGTATTGTTACGAAGTTGTAAAGTTGTTCCCTGACATGCTAATCATAGGACAAGAAAGAGAGTTTTACATAGGTTTTACTAAGAGCAAAGCCAATGAATTTCAGCCTTGGCGACCATTTTGGCGACAAACCAAAAATCTTTAGAAAATTCATGAATTATGGTCCTATCTGTAATAGGAGCGGAAATATTCAGAACCTTCTAGAGATTAATGTGTGACGTCACTTCCGGTTGGAAAAGGTATAAAAGGCAAGGTCTCAAACCGAGAATGGATCAGTTGTAGTTTGTTCAGCAGTGAATTCTGAGAACTGATAGACATTGTACGCTATTTGAAAGTGCTATAACTGCTATTTGTTTTAGAAATCTGCTGCATGTTTGAGTAATTAATTCATAAAAGTGTGCTGCTTAGTTTTGTTACCTGTGCTACGTTTTCTTCTTCTGGAATATTTTTTAAATAAAGAGCTATCATTTTTTTTATTATCCTGCTTGATGGACTGCATTCACGTACACCCAACGTACCGTTTTCGTAACAAGATATTCGTTTTCAAACACAGGTACTTCAATAATGTTGACGGCCTTACCTACAAATAAAATTATTATTTGATTTTTCTCACTTACTGCAAAATATTCTTCTGTGAGTTAAAACAACCATTTTTTCAATTAATACTTTTATGTAAAAAAAAAAATAACCATTTTTTTAAAATTAAAATTGTTATAATTTAATGAATAAATTATTTCCAATAATGCCTCTTATGAGACCTCAAGTAGTCATTTCTGAGCACTTTTACAACCTGTTTAGCCTCGAACTCTTTCAAAGTAAGCGTTATGAAAATGAATAAATGCTGGTATAATCTAGCAAACATTTTATTAATTTCTAATAGAAATTTTCACATAACTATTGGCCATAAAATAACTTTCCCGTTTGAAGCATCTGCAGCTTAAACTAATGAACAGAATGAAACCAACTTTCATATATAGACTGTGGAGGACAGGGGGAGATGATTTCCACGACCAAAATTAGTAAAAAAGTCGCCGATAGGAGATATTTTGGCGCTACTGTCTCGTACGCGATATGGGATTTGCACAATCGAGGTTGATTATGCAAATTTCATAGTACATACCTGATTCTGGAGATGTTGGAAAAGGTAAAAAGGTAATAATTACAATGAATGCAAGGAAAATGGATTGCAAAATGATTGAGGCCACTCCGCAACATCTACTTGGCTGTGTTGCCTTGGTGTATGATGACCTGCTTAAGCGACAGGATTTCGTGTTGGAGGTAATGAAGGCGAACGACCTCATGGATCCGATCTGATTCAGATCAGAAGGATTAGAAAGAAGAAGGAAAACGGATTATGTAAAATTTTATTAATGTTCGAATAATGAAAAATGCACATGCAGAAATGAATGGCAGCAATATGAAACTCACGGAAAATAATCTTTTATTAATCAACATTAGAGTCTAGGGACCGCGTGCAATTCTTTCAATGTGCTTACCATCCTTGTCTACAAGATATTACATCCGGTGTATGGCGATCTCTACTGCTGAGCGTAAACTGTCCCCTTGGATGTTTGCAACAGCCCGTCTTATATCCTCTTTCAAGGATAGATAGGCACTAGGAAATTGGCATAATCTACCTCGATTGTGCAAATTTCATAGTGCACACGTGACAGTAGCGCCAAAATCTCCTCTATCGGCGAAGTTTAGTACTTTTTTGCGGAAATCATCTCCCCATCTCTTCTGCAGTCTGTAGCATATGAAATTGGCTTCATTCAGTTTATTAGTTTTATTTGCAGATGCCTCCAAATAGGGAAAGTTAATTAATGCCCACAGTGTATTTTGGAAATATGGGAATAAATCAAAGTAATTATCCTTAATTTAAACTGAAGAGCATTTAACGAAACAATCAGAAACTTTCTTTAATCCCTTTGTCTTAGTTTTTAAAAATTAAACATAAAAAAGTTATTTTTAAGAAAACTAAAATAATTGGAAACCTTTTCTGTCAGTTAAATATTTTGATAACTATGAGAGAATTCTAAATTTAAAAAAAATTTAATCAAAAAATTTCATCAAATAGAGATAAATTAGTAAAACTCGATTTCTGCAGTCTTGTATGCATTTTATAGATTATTTTTAAAAAATTTAAGTCATTATTCACCATTGTAATAGAGCTGTTGGAAACTTCTGTATTAATAAATATTTTTTCTTCAACTGGCACGGTTACAAAATCACAAATTGCTGTTTATTTTTTGTAGCGGGTATTTGTAAAGTTTCCCTTTCCCTGATAATACGAATACCCAACTGATTCATTTCTGGTATTGAGTGGCCATTTATGTTAATATGGTTCATTATGCGCCCTTAGTAAATTAATAAAATATTCAAAAAAGAGTCCTGGAATAAATGAAAGGACTCAATATGCATTAAAATAAATGTTTGATTTGATGTTAGTACTATTCGAGTTAATTAAAAATGAATATGTAAATTTATTAATTACGCTTTGTTACTACTTTCGCAGTCTGTAAATACATTACTGATTCGTTTCTAGTATCATATACGGAAATTGCTCATTCTGAATGAAGAAATGTGATTGAGAAGATTCATGAGTAAGGGATCACCGATCGAGATTGATAATAATCACAGAAGCATTTTCGTGCACTGATTCATCGAGAATTTTGATGTTTATTTACTTCGTAATCATTGCTAAAAATAATTCTATTTCCTGCTAATTAACTGTAAATAAATCTCAATTTTCATCACCATGTGAAACCGGACGAAAGCATTTAAACTTTAAATAATACACACGACATTCGACTAAAGTCAATTTATGTTTCAGTAATTGGCATTATACGTAAGTATTCGTTTCCTTCCCATTCATGTCATTGAATATCGTGTTCTCAGCCGGCGAATAAACAAATCTCAACACTGGCAAAACCGTGAGAGAGTAAATTTTCAAAAGTAAAGGGTAGCATAAAAATAAATAATGCTAATTTGATACACAAAATAATAATAATAATAAAAATCTTCGAGTAAACTAACTGTTAATTTATAGAACAGTTTTGCTCTTTGCTATTCCCCATTTATGGCGTACACACAACTTTTTTGCGTTACATTTTCAAGTGATGCAATGTTGTAATAAAGCGGGCATCGAAAGCGCCTTTTATGCAAATGAGAGCTCCTCCGTATTTATGCTTTCCAGGCATAATTACAGAATTATGCGCTGATGGAAATTACGCCATTAATAATTCTTTGGAATGCGAATATGAAACACCGCTTGTTTGCTTTATTTTTTGGAACAAACCATCGTGTTCTTTGTGAGACTGTTTTTGCTCTATTTCGTCCGGGAATTATAAACAGAATCGATGAAGGCCTCTCAACACAACTCTCTTCTTCGCGGATCAGGTCACGTACGGATACACTGGATGAATATTATGCCAATAGAAGTGTGATGGTATTCATTACAAAGGGATGAATATTAACCTGATGGTATGAATACCTTATAAATAGTATCTTTGAAAGTGATTCGATAACGAGAACCTAATACCTAACGAAACGAACATTTACGAACGTTATTACATTACGAACCTAACGAAACATTTTTATAAATATATTTTGGAAATTAATGTTCTCTAGGTGATAATTTATAAATCTGTTGAAGAAACCTGAATTAGAAGAATGTATAGATGCCTTTAAATAATTAACCAGATTATTCATTACTAATATAATAGCTCAGATCTCTCGATTACGCTCTGATGTCACCAACAATAAAACTCGCGCCATAGAAAACAGAATTATTTCATTGTTAGAGAACCTAAATTTCAGTAATTTTAAATTTAAAAGAGTAATTTTCGTTCTAAATTCCAATTTAATAGCTCTAAAATAGTGAAATAAAATTTTCTATCGATTGATATAAAATTTATCTCTCTATGATCGTTAGTTTCCGAGCAATTTTAAATTATATTAAGCATATATGTACTTCAATTTAATTTCCGTTTTTTAACAGAAAGTAGTAAATTACGTCAGTGGTATATCGTGCGCGTGATATAGTTTGGACGCCACGATGCATCTGATTATTTATTGCAATCGTGATGATATAATTTGATAATATTTTTTGGCAACGGTTGACAAGCGGAGAAGTGCTTTGGTTTGATTAGAATTTTGAAAAAGAATTCCTTCGAAATTTTAATTTTTGACTTACGTTTGACAAGCTGAGAATTTCATGGTTATTTGATTATAATAAAATTGTTAAGCAACAAAAAATACTTCACACGGAATGTTTTTAACCAAGAGGTTTTTGAATAAAGAAATATGTAAATAAAAATATATTTCCTGTCATAAAAACATATGTTTATTTTATTTGTTCTCAATCAATGTTAAACAAATTTTGGGTTCTGTAATGATTTTGAGAATTAACATTTTTAAAATTCAAGACGAAATTTCTATCGATTACTCTATTATCATGTCAACTAAAAAATATTCCTGGGAAATTTACAACTATAAAATAAAAATTAAATATGATACATCACGCAGAAAGATACCAAACTAACTGATTATATCTCATCGGATAAAAGTTTTC
The DNA here is from genome assembly GCA_013235015.1 of Araneus ventricosus. Classification (NCBI taxonomy): domain Eukaryota; kingdom Metazoa; phylum Arthropoda; class Arachnida; order Araneae; family Araneidae; genus Araneus; species Araneus ventricosus. The sequence goes on from BGPR01002070.1 coordinate 10,941, forward strand.
AAAAACAAATCTTATTCGATCCTTATTTATTCGGACTGATAACAATTTACTGAAAACGAATTTCATAAACATGCTGCAAATCATCCAAGTTCATGTTTTAATACTTACATCACTCATGATTATTCAGTTGTCTATCTTTGCAGGAACAGACTGATATAAAAATTTTATTTTCAAGAATGCTTAACTGTTTCGTGAAAATTTAACCTCTGATGACAGCATTAATGATTATAATGTTGAAATTCAGCTTGATTTCACTGTGAACTGAATCTATGGACTTTCAACGTCCCTGCGTATAAATATTCAGTCAGTTAAGTTTTGTGTGACAAGCCATTAATTAAAAAAATCTATTTTTATGTCACTTACAGTTTGTTTCTTGGTTTTAAATTTGTTAATGCGCATTTTTAAACCACTACCGGCCTTCGGCGACCAGCTTCTTCACAGGGAATATAATTTCAATTGAATCTTGCATAATTTTATATTCATGGTTCTCTTAACAACGTAAATTTAAACTTCAGATTCTTGTAGATATTTCACCCTTGTTATATTAGTGATCTTGGACTCTTCTGTTCATTGTATACATAAATGTTCCTAATGAAGTCAAATAATTGACCATGTCATGTAACCTCTAATTCCACGTTGTCAGCATAGTTATTAAAAGATTCACTCGTTGCTTCATTACAAGACTTTATATACTTTTACTAATCCAATTAACAAACCAAAAATTACAAAAATTATTGTATTAAAAAAACTTGAATTTTCTCAATATTTTTTCTGGACTTCGCTTCTGAGCGACTCAAATAACCAGGATCTTTGCAATAAGCCGACTTTTCTCTATTCGCCTACGACATATATACAAATTTCTGCTATATCGTCGAAAAATTCAACACTAAGCAACCTTTTAGTTTCACCCAATATTTTTAAGTCAAATTTCTATTTTAAAAGATACACGGCTTAATGAATCCAACTTTGAGATTTCCCAAATAGAATTATATCATCTACATATAACAATTAGACTACAAATTTATTAAAACTTTAAGCACAATTACACCAATTGAACTTTTAAAATTCTAACTCCCCTAATATTCTATGAATTCCGAAGTACCATTCTCTACCACTCTGATGTAGACCACACGATGCCTTTTGAAGCCGACAGACCAAATTTGAATTCTACTCAAAACCAGGTGCTTGTTTAATGAATATTTTTCTTTAAGTGGGGCATAAACATAAGCACATTTGGCAGCACATTGTAGGTGTAACTATTTATTAAGACAATCTAATATAGCAAAAAAATCTGATTATACCAGTTTACTAAGGAACTATAAACCTCATCAAAAGTTTTACCTGTTCTTTGTTTGAAACCTTGAGAAACGAGGCGAGCTTTAAAACGATTAATTTTATTTTTATCATCCCGCTTAATTAAAAAAAACCAATGGCATCCAAAATTTTGGAATTATCTGTAAATTCTTGTAATTCCCAGACTTTTCTGTCTTTAATGGTTTGTAGTTCGTCTTGCATGCCTTCTAACCATTTATCTTTATAACGCGATTTTATAGCTTGATGATAAGTTTTAGGAATAATAAATATTAATTAGACTCTTAACAGTTTAATTTTCTCTGCTATCTAATTACATGACATTTCTGTTTTAGAAAAATTTGTCTTATTTGTTTAAATAAAAGTCCATGAAAGACATGAGATGTTTATGGATTCCAGGTTTTTTTATGTATGAAATTAAAACTTTTATTGAAGACTTATTAGTTGGAAAATATGCCTATTCAATCCATGAGTTACACTCCGGTACACCAGCTAAAAGATTCATATATTTTCAGTGTTAGTTCCACCGAAAACTATATCATTTTCTTATACTACAAATTCAATAGAGAATATATTGTTACAAAATGTAATGTCACTTTCCTGCCTCGCTAGTCTTATGGTTGGGAAGAGAGTTTTACAGGGGTAAGTATGAACTGACCGAGAGCGGCCAGGCCTGGATCCCTGACCTTGACGACATCGTGACACATCGAGGATTCCCGAAAATGCGATTCTTTTCTCGATATCTCTATTAGAAGAGGAGATATACAGAATGTACTGGATGATTCCAAGTGACGTCACGACCAGTCGAACTAGGGTATATAAACGGAGGCAACTGAAAGGAGGGACGACACTGGAGTTTCGTCTGCAGTGCGAGTTGGAAAGCCGGTGAGCTGAGAGCTATTGAAAGTGCTGTAACTGTCATTGTTAGTGATTTGCTGACAGTTTGTTTTGCTAAATCTGAAAGTGCTAGTGAAATACTGTCTGTTTTCTTTACTAATCTGTACAAGAGCTATTACTCCTGTTACCTGTGCTATGTGTTTTTCCTGAATATTTTGGAAAAAGTTGTCACTCTTCATTATCCTTCTTGTTGTACTGTTTCCACATACACCCAACGGACAATTTTTGTAACAATATGAAAGAAATTTACCTTAAATGGAATTATTAAATACAATTCTAAAACACTTTAAATACAATTCTTTCTTCATTCTGTTAAAAGTACTCTTGACCTATCTTTTAAAATATCTTCTTCAAGATTTGTTTTAAGACATACTTAAATTTTCTGTGCTTGTGCTGCAGAAATATAGCAAGCTTTGAGAAACAAATTACCTCAGATGCTAATTTTCAAGATTGATATAACCATTACATTTTCAGTGCAAAATCTGTTAAAGTACAAATCTAGTGATCGAAAAACCTTAATTCGCCCTTTGTGCAGGCAAGGTGTTTTGTACTGCTGTTGAGTGATGCCGCTGACAAAGGTTTCTGGAGTTAGAATGTCAAAGAAAACAGAATATTCTGTTTATTGAAATACTGATTTAATGATCGTGATGAAGCAGTAAGTTAATTATTGGTAGTTAATAATAAAAATTAATTCTTGGTTGGTGCCAAAGGTTAAAATTTATTCATTTATTATACAAAAACTGGGTGCTGAAAAATGAACACAATAAATTGCAATTTATACTACACTCATAGTCTAGTCACCTACCTTTAAAATACTTGGCCGCTAAATGACGAAGCTGAAAACATAAATAGTACAATGCGTTGTCGAAATAATTAGAGAAATTAAAACAGAATCAAAATTTTAGATTTAAAATATTTTTTTATTTAATAATCGTTTAAATTAAGTTTTACTGCCATATTTTATGAATAGATATATAGTAATTAAGATGCACGCAATAAAACAGAGAGAAAAATGCACATACAATTATCCATGAAAACAACAAAAATAAATCATAGCTGCAGACTATGGAATGGTAAATTATACCCAGTAATTGATAGAAAAATAGGGAATTCTCTTTTAAGGAATATATTAAACGTTCATTGCTGGGCAAGATCTTGCTGTATAAAAGAATTTTTTTGTTAACTTTGCGCTGATCTTGAGTTCTCGGAATAACAAGATGAAATTTTTGCATTTATTGATGAAATAACACAGTGATTACCTACCACATAAATTCACCATTTTATTTGGTGAACAATCACCTATAAAAACGTTGCTGTAGAAATTGTAGAGTGTACACCGTTGAAATAGAGAATTTTCTCTGTTGACACATTCTGTACATTACTCTGAGAACGTCGTTCAGATGTGGTTCAGAATCACGAAAAAATCGGTTCTATCAAAGAATCATCTTGCTTCCAAAATTTCTTGCCTTTGAAGATGTAATTGGTTTTATCTTTGCTATATCATCACGCCCATACTCTTATAGGCCTGTCGGCACTGCCGACAGGTCCAGACGAAAATTTTAGTTGTCGTTATACACTCATAACAGCAGCAGCAGACCTTCGCTTCTGTCGTGAAGTCGGGCAAATGTTCGTTGGACTCATTGTCTCTGTGCTCATCTCTAGTGCATCAATATCTGTGTTTCCATATGTTAACCTGGAAATAAATATAGATGTGATCAGTAAATTTAGATTTTCGAAAATAAAATATTATTCCTTAGTAACCCTGAATATTTCATTCGCCACTTCAGGCGTAACAACGCCATATTTAAGGAATTTCTTTTTCAGTGTCCTACCACAGTAAGTAGCCATTAATATTCTACTTTTAGCATAGGTTACTCTTTAACTCTCTGACTACTAAGAGTTCTCAAAATCTGAGTACAGTTGTATACAGAGGTTTGTTTACTAATTGATCTGCGGAATGGATTCGTCCGCCCCGTTCCCTCTTTTCTTCTCACTACGGGGGGTGGTGAAGTAATGAATGGCAGGCCTTTCATCTCTTATCTTTTCTCTAAGTGTCCCTTTAATGACCACTCGCCCAACTGCCTTCTGCCCCCTTTCGGAACAGCAACCGACCGAAATCCGCCCCACTAGTATAGAAGTTGCATGGCCGGTTACGGCCGGCTTAGGAGTCAGAGTGTTAAACAGCCGGTCTGATGCGGTTGGCTTCTTTTGAGGGGAGGTGAGATTCTGAGATGGCTTAGGAGATAAGTGCGGTAGGAGGGTCCAATTATCCTTGCAAATCACAGCCCATTTCCGCGCGCCTTAATGGAAGGTTATAGCAGGGGGTTAAGTGGTAAGGAAAATGTCCACCCAGGTTCGTAGAGTTCAGTTCATATCGTTACTCTCAAAAAGTCCCGGCTTTAAAGGAGCTAAAAGAAAATATTCGCATTGGAATTAAAGAGTTAAAGTTTTATGGCGGAAGAATAATGTTTTTCTCATTTTATTCTAAATATTTATTGTTCTTCATTTTCTTAAGTCTTTCATCGTGTGATTTCGCGTCACTTAATATCTTTTTGTATCCCTTTTGGAATTCATGTTCCAAAATTCGAGAACTCCATTTCCAGAATTTGAGGTAGTCAGTGGATGGCATTCCTTTGGAAAGTAAGGTTCCCCAGGGCTTTGACATTTGGAATTTTACTCAACATTTATTGAAAAAAAATGAAAATATATTTATCTAAATTCATTCTTAGAATTTCTCCAGAAGCTAAAAATTTATTAACCATTCTTATTAACCATTTGGAAGAAAATTCTGAGAACCAATGTATGTTTTCATTTAAGGGGATGTACGACTCTTACGCCTCGAAAAAATGAGGGGAAACTGTCAATTTCGATACATTGTATCTCTGAAACAAAGCAATTCGCAAACTCACTTTTTTCTAGAAAAATATCTGTTCTTTCTTTCATGGTACACACATTTTCAAACCTTCATATTGGTATGTATTTATTTGAGAGATTAATAAATATGGGTATAATTTTTGGAGGAAAAATGAGATAGTCACTTTGCGCGCATGATTACGGATAAAATATTGGTCTAAACCCAATATTTTGGATATCTAAGCAATCCAAACAGTCTGTTTAAGACACTGAACCTCAATTTATTAACTTTTAAATGTAATTTCTATTTTATATACAAATTTAAAATAAAAATGTTAAAAATTGTTAATATCTCAACATTTCTAAGCCCCCGAAAAACTTCTTTGGAGAAAATATGTACAAAGTTGTTGTTCAATTTTAGAACATAGCACAATACATATTCAGTAAATTTTTTATGTAAAAATATTCAATAGTTCTTGAGATATCGTGCGCGCAATATATAAAAAAACACCTTCTGAAATATAGTGCTTTAAAGATATAGCCATATTCAATTTTTACGTTGAATAGTTGATGCATTTTCCTTCATAACTTTCAGAATTTTGGGATTTTTTTAGCGCGAATTTAAATTGTTCAGAAAAGAAAGGGTAATAATATATAGTTTTTTTTCATAAAATCGATAGTTTTCGAGGTTTAACAGTCGTATGTCCCCTTAAGTAATATAACAAGCATTAAGAAAGATTTTACAATAAGTTCTAATAGATAATCTTTATATTAGTTATCGAGAAATCATCGAATAAATCATATTGTGAAATAACAATATGCAGTAAATCTAAAATGAGAGAAAATAGTATAAAATAATAAGATATAATATATGATTATACAGAGAGTTTCATTGACAGTGATATTGACCATTTAACGCAAAAAAAAGATTTTGAAATAACATCAATTTCTAAATAATCTTTATGAAAATGGGCTTACAATGAAAGGAAATTGAAATGCCTCTAGGCAAAATATCGACAGCTACATGAATCAGAAATTCAAAATGCTCTTTTTAACGAGAAAAATCATTCATTTTCGCTGAAAAAATTGTTTGTGGTGCTCTTTTTTTCCGTTATACTACAGATTGCCTCTTACTCACCTCGGAAGTTTTTAATGAGCACCAAAAGTGCCCCCAGAACCAATTATTTGAGCGTCGGAAAGAGCGAGTTTATGAAAAATAGCTCAAATAAAAAGCTCTGATCAATAAATGCAATCGTTGTTGATTTATCTAAAAAACTACATTTTACTCGAAGAAAAATTTAAATCTCTACTAATAATAAAGTCGATTGTGCTTGTGTCTGTGTGTTGGCTCTCAACAGGGCACACCGCTAGAACTAGAGCCACGGAATTTGCCACAAACATACTTTGGAGGGTGGGAATGTGCAAGCCCTTTTTTGAAATTTTAATTAGTTAAAAAATAAGCAAAATGTTGGCGCTTTTCTTAATAACTTCCAAAAGCTTTACAGAACAAAAATCATTTTTACACCATCTGAAAGAGCAAAAAATTACCTTTTCAATGATATCAGTTAAGTTGCCGTACAATGTTTTCTTTATCGTACAATGTTTTTTTTAATGTGTACAATTGATGCAACGCAACTAAAACCGTTTTCAATGTTTAAACAAATATTTAATTGCATATTTCCTTTTCATTGTTGTAATATGAGATAATATCCTAATACATTTTGCTTTCATATTATTTTCATCTAAATCTTTGTATATAAAATGCTTATGTGGACGCAAAATCGGGCCGAATTTGATAATCGCCGTTTGGCAACAGCTCGCAAGTTTCGAGGATTGTTTACGTTTGAATCAGCGGAACTCTTGAATTGGTTTGAAGTCTGAAACAACGATGTTTTTAGTTAGATCGTTTGAATTAAATAAGTTTGAATCGTACAGTTTGGATTAGACAAATGTATGAATGTGTGCTTAATACTGAATGTCCTTTTCAGCTAAAAGTTTCTGAAAAATTGGTTTATTCATCTCTCGACAGCTCAAATGTTCCGAGTTCCATCTATCCAGAGAAAAATAATGTATCTTCCTTCACTCAATAATAATTGGAGGGAGTGTGTTTACAAGTGCGGAAGCAACATTTCTTTTAAAAAAGTGCATGTTTAAGATTTTGCTGGAAAGAACAATGTTTGAAAATTTTGAAAAAGGCTACCTAATCAATCTAAGGGTAAGTAATTATTATGGGTTTTAATTTTGAATAGTTAATATGAATATGTTTCAAGCCAGTATTTTCTTTAAACCGTCCTTTTTCAGCTAAAAGATTGCAAGATGGATTACATCATTCAACAACAAGAGACAATCAAGAATTTTCTGAGATTTAAAGCACAAATGACTACACTGAGAAAAACACTATATCTTTCTTGACTAAATAATTGTTGGAATAAGCATATAAACCTGTAGGGAAGCTTTCCCGTGTAATATTTAAACGGAAAGTGGGAATGTTTACATTTTTTTGTAAAACGCAAGGATTTCAGAAATTTTTGCAGAAAGCTATCTTATCAATTATAAAAGGCTGAAAGTAAATAATTATCAAGGGTTTTACTTTTGAATAGTTAACATGAGCATATCTCAGGCCAATTTTTTTCTTTAAACTGTCCTTTTTCAGCTAAAAGATTGCAAGATGGATTGCATCATTCCACAACGAGAGACAATCAGGAATTTTCTGAGATTTAAAAGAAAAATGACTAAACTGAGAAAAACACTATGTCTTTCCTGACTCAATAATTATTGGAATAAGCATGTATACATGTGGGGAAGCTTTTCTGAGTTACATTTCATTGTATAGAGGGCATATTTGAAATTTTGGTGAAAAAAGCAATTTTTTAAAAAAAAATTTTGAATATTTGGAAAAAGGCTTTCTTATCAGTTTTAAACTTAAAATTTTAATGGAATGAAGTTATGTTTAAATACACTGTTGAAGAAATAGTCATAAGTGTATCCCAAGAAGTTTTAAATGACTGATTTCTGATTGATGAAAATAATTTTTATTTTTAATCATCTTTGAATTGTAAATATTACCCTTCAAATTTCTTTCTAACATTTACATATATATCTGTGCTAGATATATATGTAAGATATATAAGAAGATTTTAATTGTAGAAACTGATGAAAAATTAATTTTAGGAGTTCATGCAATTTCAGGTACTTTTCATTTACTTTTAGTAATTAATGTACTTATAATTTCCTAATGCTAGCAGAAACGGGTAACTGTACGACAAGCGAGCGAAACGAGCTGGAATCACATAGTGATCCCGAAAGAGTCACAACGTGATTCTTGGATGTTGGTGAGCGGAGCGAGCAAGAGGTGTTATATATACAAGGATTTTATAACAACTGTGCTAGGATACCCAGTGTCTTCACTGTAGCGAGCGAAGCGAGCAGGGTTTGCGTAGCAAATCCCGGAGAATTGCAGCGCAGTTCTCCTGGGGGTTGGCGAGCTTCTGCGGGTAGGGACCAAAGCCCCCTAGTTTTTGTTAAATCTGTAAACAAAGCTCAAAGTAAAAGAGATATTACTTTGCTTATATTAAGAAACATAAACTGAAGCGTTATGATTGCTAAGTTTTCATTCTTTTCTAAACATGTTTTGTTTCTTGCAAACATGCCGCTGGTCATAAAATGTTCTGCGTAATTTTAATATTGAAATCGAATGCATATTTTACATGAGGAATAAGAAAGTAAAGATAGTGCCGACAACGTGGAATTAGAGGTTACAGTTATTTTTTTAGGGACATTTGTATAGACAGTGAACAGAACAGGTACAATGTCACTAATAAAACATGGTTTAAATATCTACCACAATCTGAAGTTTAAAATACGTTGTTAAGATAACCATGAACGTAAATTGAAATCGCATTCAACTGAAATCATATTCCCGGCGAACAAGCTGATCGCCGAAGGCGGATACCCTAGTAGCACAAAGATATTGTACTATATTGTACGATATTGAGCAATATTCGCAATATTGTACAACATCATATAATATTATATAATATCAAACAATATTGTACAATATCGGGCAACATGTTGTGCTACCTGGGTAGTTAATCATAAAAGCACTATAAATATTGAAACATCATTGTAGGGAATTGAAACTTCCCTTCAGGGAATATTTCGGGAAATATGTTTGACAATTATCTGATTTTATGCATTTATATATAAACATAAATATAATAAATGAAGGATATTGATTTAATACAGGTATTAGTAGCCTACTGATTTGACAGAAGTCAGAATACGCAGCATAATATTATGACAGTATGAAACGATATCTATCTAAATTTCTACTCGCCACTATGAACTCGATGGGGTATGCAGATATGTTCCAACCTATTTGCATATAAAAAAGTGTTCATAGTGGCGGATTTCCATACATTCCATTTATCCACAATCGTTTCGCCTGGCGACATTTTGTCGAATGTCTATTTCGATGAACACCGATTTCAGTGATGTATTGCCTACGAAAGACTAAATTTCTCCTGAAATAAAACACTGATATTGTTTATGATAGGCTCATTTCAAAGCTGATAGAATGGACAAGTGTTTGGTAAATTTGACAGATTTTAGCTTGAACGGTGTTTGAGGTATTCAGTATTAAAGATTTTGGCGACAATTCGATTTTGCATTTTGCCAACGTTTCGGCGCTTATAACTCGGTTTAAAAACCAGGTATTTTGATGAAAATCGTGTCATATTAAAGGATTTTAACTGATCTTTCAGAATATGTAATTTTTTAATGTAGATCTGCCGAAAATATTTTAAATTTGGATTTTTTCAAGATTTTTAGCAAAATCATTTTATCCGCCATAACTTGCAAACGGTTAGAGATGGGACAGGGTTGCTATAGTCTTTAATGATCCCCATGGGCTCTTCTATCACCCTTTTTCGTTTGGCAGAATAGGTCAAAATCACCCTTTATAGTGAAATTAATTCACTATAATATTTTAACTCAGAACATTTAACAGTTTAGTTTAAGAGAGAGAATTCAACATTATTTACAGCACTTACACATCTTATAATGCTACACATTAATTCCACTTCATGCTATCTACAACTGGTAAAATGAAGATCAATAATTAGGAATTTCTCTTTTAACCTTGATTTAAAGCACAATATTAGGCCTCGCAAAAAGGCGTAACAAAAGATTATCTTCTATAAATAATGAAATTAATTCATTATAATATTTTAACTCAAAACATTTAACAGTTCAGTTTAAAAGAGAGAATTCAACAGTATTTACAGCACTTACACATCTTATAATGCTACAATTTAATTCCACTTCGTGCTATCTACAACTGGTAAAATGAAGATCAATAATTAGGAATTTCTCTTTTAACCTTCATTTAAAGCACAATATTAGGCCTCACAAAAAGGCGTAGTAAAAAATTATCTTCTATAAATAATGAAATTAATTTATTATAATATTTTAACTCAAATCGTTTAAAAGTTTAGTTTAAAAGAGAGAATTCAACAGTATCTATAGCACTTACACACCTTATAATGCTAAACATTAATTCCACATATACATCTAGTAAAATGAAGATCAATAATTAGAAATTCCTCTTTTAACTTTGAATGAAAGCAAAATATAAGGCCTCTAAAAGTCCAGTAATTTTATCTAATTAAGAAATGCAGAGATGAGATTTCTTTAAAAATTAAATCTGATATTTCGTACAGAAGAACGAAAAAATAAGTTCTTTATGAAAATAATTGGCACTAAGAACTTCTTTTCAATGCAAATGTCTTTTTTCTCTGTTAACAATATCTTCATTAGATAAGTATATTTGTTTACTGCGAAACTCTTGAAAGACAACCTTTAGAGTGCTAAATAAAAAACACTGCATGAATACGAAAGTGAAAAATTTAGAAACTTAATTAAGTTATGTTCCCTGGCATTACACCCTTCAATTCCAATTATCTAAAACAGGGATGGGGTGTTATGAAGCATGCTGAAAGAAATGAATGAAAGGAATTTTCTTTTTAATTAACTTTCGGTCTTTTCTGTCCTCTTTGAATGCGTTCTGTTCCGTACTTCAATCCTGGCACAACCCCAAAGGACAGTCGAATGAATATGAGATTAATCCACTGTAATAAGGAATTAAGAAATCAAAAATGGTGAAAAAGTTAATTTAATAAATCCTTTCCGAGTCTTATTTGCTGCGCAGTTACCCAGAAGCTCTGCGAAGAGAAAAAAATTATCCATTTTAATTTCTATTCGGAAAATTAGATATGGGAAAAAGTTCTGTTCCTCTAATAAGGAATATGATAATAAAAAAGATAATATTTTAATTTTTTGCTTAGATTAGAAACATTTTCCATCTTTTTTTTGTCATTTACTGGAAGATGTAGAAATTAGAATCATATAAATATACATTCCTTGTATAAAAATTAATTTTTAATTGTATTGTAAGATAGAATATTTCAAAAGAAAAAGTTAGATAAATTTATTTATTTTTATTTTTCAATTTTTGGAATTCATTTCTTTTCTCTCAATTATTTTTGGATCAGACCCTTTTGTTTTGTTAAGTGTTCGAAATTTGTGTGCTTTATATGTTGTGTAATAGTTTGTGTATTTAGGCGCTTTTATTTGATTTTTGAGTGTTGTAATATTTTTTTCATTTTCCCCACCTTGTTCTCCATTTCTCGTTATTATTAATTTTTTTTGTTGTGTATATGTGACCAGTTATATTGCATCTACATCTTTAAAAAAATATTATGTTTCGGTACCTTTTCCCCTTGTTTATTCACTTCATTGCTTAATACCATTCATGTTTTCGTATGGATGTGACCAATTTATTGTATATTTGTTTTTTTTATCTTCCCCTTTTCTGTTTGGAATTTGCATTTGTTTCATTTATTTTTAAGCTTCCTTCACCCCTTTTTTGAGTCATTTACTTACTTCTGTAAGCCTTGTGTTGTACTTGTTGGTGCACAAGGAGTTTTTTTCTCTAGAGATTGCTAAAAAAAATGAAAAGGCATATAAAAAATTGCATGCATCTACCAAATGCTTGTTTTTCGCATCATGATGATTCGTACCATTATTAAAGGTGAATTGTGGGTTCATTCTATAATAAAGTGTTCTATCATCGTCTTTTCTGGCCACTTTTCTTTCCTGTCTCATTTTTTATTTAGATTTTTGAATTTTGCTTCAGACAGAACCAATCTTATGACGTGTCCCAAGAATTTACAATGGCCTTTGGAACTGCATCTGAAAACAATCGGATCGTCTTGAGATACCCTTTTACTCAGGGGATATTTCATTAACTACTTACCTTTACCTACCTTTCATTGCTTGAAGGAAGGATTGAAGTAGGGAAAAGCGAAGAATCATCCAATTGCAATGCTTGATGATGACATATAATGATGACTCCGCATCATGATGACTCGTACCCTTATTGATGGTGAATTGTGGGTACATTTCATGAAAGAATTCAATCAACGAGAGATAATGAATGTTCTGGATTAAAGAACTGTGTCTAAATTCAACATCTTGCCAGAATAAATAATTGCATGATAGTCGTATTTTGAGAAAAGACTACTAAGGATGATTATAAATTGTACCAAATTTTAAAAAATCGCTGTATATACAATCATGTATTATGAGCTTAACAGTGAATAAGAAAATAATGCAAATCTATATTAAAAAGAGTTTGTATCTTGTCTCTATCACTCTTTTTTATCATTCATCCTTTCGAGCTGCATCATTAATTATTCCTTATGCAATTGCAATGAACAATCAATAAATACAGGGTTATTCACAAAGAAGGAGCAATATCAAAATATTTATTTGTAATGAACGACAATAGATAGATATATACGACACATCACTGGATAGAGGAATGTTCAAAGTTTTATTTCATGCATTCGTATAATACCGGTAAAAGCGGATAAGATCCAACATTGGTTGTTTCCACAAATTCAACACTATCGTGATGATTTTGTCTTCATGCAAGACGGTGCTCCACCTCACTTCCATCACGAGGTACGCCAGTATTTGTGTGACACAATTCTTACCCCTTGCGATTTTTATCTGCGGAGTACATACAAGACAGCGTGTATGTACCACCGATTCCTGTTTCTCTTGAAGAATTGAGAGATCGAATTGTTACAGCAGTGACCTCAGCAACCAGGGACCAGTTACTGCGTTTGTGGCAAGAAACGGACTACTGATACGACGTTTGTTGCATAACCAATTGGAGCTCATGTTTGAATGCATAAATAAAACTTTGAACTTTCCTCTATCCAGTGATGTATCGCATGTGTCTCCATCTATTGGCGCTAATTGGAAATAAATATTTTAAATCTGCTGCTTCTTTTTAAGTAAGGATATTATGTCACGTACGGATACACTGAGTAAGAATTGAGCCATTAGCATTGTGCTGGCAAGCATTACAAGGCCGATGAATATGATAGGATGAATTTTTCGTAAGCAACATCTCCGAAAGTGATTCGATAACGAGAGCCATAGACTTTTTATAAACATGTTTCGGAAATTAATGTTCTTTAGCAAATAGTTTATTCTTCTCTTAAAGAAACTTGAATACTTTCATGAAAAAATAAAGATGTCTTGAAATAATTAAATGGGTTATTCTTCCGTTCTTATTATTTTTTCTTTCGATATTTTATTTTAAAGATTGGTTAGCTGGGTAAATATTTTGAGCATTAGAATTACATTTTCTTTCTGGAATCATCACAAAATGTAATATTCATTACTCTCTTACCATGTTCATTGCAATATTTTAGAGCAACTTTGCATCAATAAAATCAAAAGTAAAAAAGGTTCATAACGTAGAAAGACCCAAAAATTACCGACTGCATTAACATTAAATAAAAGTTTGAAAGATAAACCATTTCACGTACGGATACACTGCGTAAGAATTGAGCCATTAGCATTGTGCTGGCAAGCATTACAAGGCCGATGAATATGATAGGATGAATTTTT
>BGPR01002070.1:31138-55486 GCA_013235015.1 Araneus ventricosus
ATTGCCGCTTACATTAAATACGCAGAGAGATATAGTTATTTCTTAAGGACAGCATTCTCTCCTTTTTTTAATGCGGATTGTTTTAAATTGTTCAAAAAAGACATGGGAATAAAATATATTTTTTTCATGGAATAGAAAATTTTCGAGGTTTAACTGTCGCATGTCCGCTTAATGTTAGATTACCGCTTACATTAAATACGCAGAGAGATCTAGTTATTTCTTAAGGACAGCATTCTGTCTTTCTAGCAGAAGAATTATCTTTTTTCCTTATTTAATTTGAAAATTTATCTTTCGTAATTTTCTTAATTGTTTTATGATGCAATTTTACGTCATTTAATATCTTTTCGTAAAGCTTTTGAAATTGATTCTCCAAAATTCAAGAATACCTATTTCAGAATTTGCAGTAGTCTGTGCATGGTATTTTTTGGGGGAAAAGAATTTGAAAATAAGATTCTTCAGGGACTTCGATGTTTCGAATTTTTCTTAACATTTAGTGAAGAAAGACTAGGCACGTCTTTTATTCTTCAAATTTCCTATAAATGCTTATTTTATTAACTGTATAAAAATTACAAAGCATCTAAATTTATTTCTTTCCAAGTATTAATTGCTTTACACAGTACATTAAAAGATTGAATCTCTGGGGACCAATTTCTATTTTTATTTTAATAATATAACAAACAATAAAACAGATATTTCATTAATTTATAAAAGATAATCTTTGTGTAAGATATCCAGAAAATATCGAATAAATCATACCGTAGAATATCAAGTACAATATAATGGGAGAAAATATAAAAAAATAATGAGATGTAATATAACATAATGAAGAATGAATTTTGAGAGTTTCATATACATTGATATTGATCATTAAGCGCAAAAACAAATAATTTGAAAATAACATCAATTTATGATTAGATTCATAATGAAAGCAGAAAAATCAATTGCCAGAAAGCAAATTATCGATATCAACGTGGATCATAAATTCGGAATGTGCCTTTTAATGAGAAAAATGATGCATTTTCTTTCAAAAAAAATGTTGTGTGGCGGGATTTTTTCTCGTAATGCTACAGATTGCCTCTTACTCACCTCGGAAGACTTTAATGACCTCTAAAAGTGCCCCAGGACCTAATTATGTTAGCTTGAAGAAAAATAGCTTTAATAAGAACCTCTGATCAATAAATACAATTGAGCTGATTTATCTGCAAACCTACATTTTCTTCCGAAGAAAAATTTAAATTAGTAAAGGAAAGCATTTTAAAAATAAAAGCATCATTATAGGGAATTGATATTTCCCTGCAAGGAAGAGATATTCCATAAAATTCGCTTGACAATTCAAGCATCTGGTCGTATGTATTAATATAGTAGAATGAAGTAATTGAAGCATATTGATTTGAAAGAAGTCTTCGTTCTTTAGGGAATTGGTAAACGTCAAAATACACAGCTACTTGGCTTCGGAATTTAATATATCACACTTTTAATATACATTCATATATAAATTTATTATCACACTGTATATGACGAGTCTCTGAATTCCGATAAATCATCCATTAATGCATGTATTCGGTGTTGTATTTTTATGCATTGAGGTCTGCGATAAATTTCGATATTTTCAGTGGAAACCTAATTAAATGAATCAAAATTAGAATTTTATTTTCATTCAGTTCCTTTATCTATAAAGCATATTTTATTTTGACATTTTCATTCCGCGTGACATTTAACTCGATAGATTAAATGACTAATTTATAGTGAAATCTGTGATGCTAAAGATGTGAAATCATTAAATAAATTCCACCAAAAGAATTTGCTTTTACATAGCGTTTTCAAACTCTTATCCAACTTATTTTGTGATATTAAAGGGGTAAAACTTTGAATTTTTCGATTTCTTTTCACACTTGTTGTTTCCCCTCTTTCCCCACATTCCTAACTAACAGATTATTTCTAAGAAATTAGTACCGATTCCTTGTTCAAATTTATACCGCACAAAATTTATCTTTGAATTATCTCATGGATTTAATTTATTATAATTTATTTAACATATAACTTTAGCTTAAGAGAATTCAACGATTTTTCACACTTATACATTTTATAACAAAAAGAAAAAAAACAAAAGACAAAGAAAGTAACTCCTTGAGACAAATTAATGATATTTGTTATCTTGGAAGCATAGCTGTCTCCAAAGCAAAGTTGTATAAACCTTTAAAGACTGCGATGAAGAAGAGATCTTAGATTTTTACTTTCTCGTATACGAAGTATACAAAGAGAAAGTATTGTAATCGTCAAAAAATTCGAACTCGAGATTGTGACGAGTCTCCACGTTTTAGACCTCCCTGAGTCCGAAAAACACAATTTTGGAATTATGTCCGTCTGTGACCATGATGACCCGATAACTATTAGAGCTACGGGGATGAAATTTAGTATGTGATCTTTACACATAATTTGTAGGTTTCTGTCAAATTTTGGACAAAATCTCCGTCAAAGGGAAGTCTCTCTGTCTGTATGTTGGATGTCATGCGAACGCTATAACTCAAAAACTTGAAAAGCCAGATGGATAAAATTTTATACACAGTTTTATCGTCATGAATGTAGGTCCGTATCAAATTTTGGGCCAAATCCGTCAACGGGTTGACTGTCTGTCTGTCCGTATAATTTACTTTTGAAGAGAATCCGTTATCTCCACGCGCATGCGTACTGGAAGAACGGAGAGGAATTTCATTAAGGAGTAGCGAATTACGTCAGTTTGTCCTTGAGCAGGTACGAGAGGAAAATCGGTACGCATCTGTTTGAATTTAATTCTTTGCCTAGATATTTTTCAATCACTATAATGAAAAACCTTCTGATAGTCATTGGATTCTGGGTAGCAATAGGTTTGAATTTTTTTAGCCACGCGGGGGAAGGGGAAACAGCACCTTTTTGGGGAAGTATAGGAGAAAGTTTAGGGGAGAACACTCCCGCTGGTTTTGTCTGAGGTACACGTGGTATACTGTTCGCAGAGCTACTAGTATAACACTGCGCAATAATTCCTCTTCGTGCTACCTACAGCTGTTAAAATGAAGATCAATAATAAGGAATTTCAGATTAACCTTAAATAAAAGCACAATATATGGCTTCTGAAAAAAAACAATAATTTTTATCTAATGAAGGAACTTTGAGATGAGAGGGCTTTAAAATATAAGTCTTATATTTCGCTCAAGAGAACGGAAAAATAAATTCTTTATGAAAATAATTGGCACTAATGACTTCTTTTCAATGTAAATGTCTTTTTTTCTCTGCTAAAATTATCTTCACTAGCTGCTCTGGCCAGGTTCGCGGCCAGCACCCACATTGCTCAGCACTGCCCCTGCCAACTCGCTGCTTGGAGGCTCTCAGCCACTACTTTTTCAGTTTTAAATACTGCATGAAGATCAGTGGAGCTGAACATAAAACCATAGTAAATTTCATATTCGTCGTCTTATGACGTCTTGATATATCATCAAGGGTCGTCTGCCCCCACCACCCTCCATTTTTGAACGAAATCGGAAAAACACTTCTCCTATGTGTTCCTTTAAAAGCGTAAAATCTTTCAATAAACCACATCTAGTTGTAATTCTTTGTATAACTTTTTCACGAACTTCGGCATGAAAGTCTTCAGATCTATAAATGCAAAATGATATCGCTCTAAATAAACAGTTTCCATCACCTTCAATAGGTATTTTACAATATTTTTGACGCTCCATTTTGATTCAACTGTTAGGATTTATATATTTAAAATAATATACAAAATCTTCAGACAGTTAGCCAGCTCCAACCACTCGACGGATTTCGACAATTTTTTTTTTCATTTTAAAGGTTATGACGTCTTGATATATCATCAAGGGTCGTCTGCCCCCACCACCCTCCATTTTTGAACGAAAACGGAAAAACACTTCTCCTATGTATTTTGTGTATGGGTAAGCATTGTAGAAATTCCACAGCCCCAACCACCCAACGGCTTTCGTCATTTTTTCTCATTTGAAAGGTTATGTCATCTAGATATGTCATCAAGGGTCATCTTTATCCTCTACCTCCATTTTCGAACGAAATTGACGAAGCATATAGAGAATGTATGGTGGATAAATGTTTTTCGATTTTGTTCCAAAATGGGGGTGATGAGGGCAAGCGACCCTTGATGACATATCTAGACATCATATCCTTTCTAATAAAAAATAATTCTCGAAACCCGTCGGGTGGTTGGGGCTGGGGGATTTCTACAAGGCTTACTCATAGACAATGTACAGAGGAGAAGTGGTTTTTCGATTTCGTTCAAAAAGGGGGGGGGGGAGATGACCCTTGATGACATATTTAGACGTCATAACCTTTCAAATGAAAAAAAATGTCGAAATCCGTCGAGTAGTTGGAGCTGGTGGAATTGGTGAAGGTCCCTACCAAATTATTAAACATTGCAGAAATTCCCCAGTCCCAACCAACCGACGGATTTCGACAATTCTTTTTTCATTCGAAAGGTTATGATGTCTAGATATGTCTTCTCCACACCATCCACCATTTTCGAACAAAATCGAAAAAATATATAGAGAATGTATTGTGAAGAAGTGTTTTTTTATATTTAGCTCAAAAATTGGGGTTGTGAGGGGCAAGTGACCCTTGATGACATATATAGACGTTATAACCTTTCAAATGAAAATAAAATTGTCGAAATAGGTCGAGTGGTTGAGGTTGGCGAACTCGGTGATGGTTATTTTACCAAATTATTTTAATTAGCTTCATTACGTAAATATTCTTTTATAATGACAAAATGTAAAAGTAACTAAAGGACAGTCAAATAAAAAGCAGTACTCGAATATGAAAGTTAAGAACTTAAAAATTTAATCAACTTGTTTCGTTTTACATTGCACTTCTCAACTCTAATTTTTCATCACAAGGATGAGCGAATGGGTGTGAAGGCGCATGCTGAAGCAGATGAAGATGAGAAAATCATATTTTAATTAACTTTCGGTCGTTTCCATCCACTTTGAATTCATTCTGTCCCACGCTTCATTCCTGGCACAACCCCAAAGGACAGTCGGATGAATACGAAATTAATTTAATTTAATAAGGAATTAAGAAATCGCAAATGGTGAAAAAGTTAATTTAATAAATCGTTTCCGAATCTTATTTGTTGCGTACTTTTCCAAATGATCTGTGAAATGAAAAAGTATTGGGCTTTAATCTTTATTCGAAAAATTATATTTAGGGATATGTCTTCTTATCCTATTGAAGAATATTTTTTGCGGAAAAAGACGACATCTTTTTTCTGCTTAAACTATAAGCATTTTATTCCAATCATTTTTTTACCATTAACTGAAAATAACAGGACCTCGCATCATATCGTAATATATTATTTCTCATATGAATAAATTACTAAATGTATTTATTGCAAGATGTAACTATTTTCGGGAGTAAAAGTTAGATCATTGAAATGGCGATTGAATGAAAAGAAAAACATAAATCGTAAGTATCTTCGAAATTATTTTTTAATTTATCAGGCATTGTAGGAGAAACCGCTTAGGAAATTGTAGGAAATTTTTAGTAGATCGAGATGCATTTGTTGGAATAATCTCATTCTCTTCAATCTTATCTATTGTAATATGAATTTAAACCAAAATCGAACAATAAATTTAAACTTGTCTGTTACTACTGATTGAACAAAACACACGGAGAAGTATCATGGGATATCAAAAGCAACAAAAATATAAATATTTCATGATCAATGACAGACATTAATGCAAAACACACACAAATAATGTTTGATTTTTAAATAAAATAGCATTTTTAACAGAAATAAAAACCAAAATTGCTTAAAATATAAATAGAGAATCACATTCAGAAATTTTTTCTTCAAGGAATTTAAAAGATTCTAGGATATTTAAGGTTATCTGTCGTCTCTGTATATTTAATTCCTCAAAGTATTGAATTTACATAATTCCTACTCTTCAAAATCTGTTCATTTTAGATTTTAAAAGAAGTAAGTAAGACTAGACTGTGTCTCTGCCAAATGACGCTGTAAGCCGCCGTGAACAACATAAAAATAGAATTGAGAGTAAAACTGAAACGATTTAATGGATATATATATATATATAGTTATATATTTTTATACCATTAAAACTCAAATGATATTTTCATCATATACACTTATTAAACCCTCATTTAAAATTAAATATAAAAAATATATAACCTAATAATATTCACACAATGAAATACAGAGAGATAATAAGATTAAAAACTATTCCTATGAAAAAGACAACCCATATATAGAATTCCAACAATCAAATGCCAATCGACCTTAGGAATCGATTATGTCACATTATTTCGAAATTTATAGGCGCCAACCTTCTGTGAGGGCCAATTGTTGGAAAAAGACAACAAATATGGTAGTAAATCTCCAAAATATATTAAGAAAAGAACGAGAAAATTAACTAAATGCTTACTGATTCAAAGTCATAGCAATAAATGCCAAAAGCTAAATACGAAATACAGTTCCTCATTTATTGTGAATATATATATATATATATATATTCAGAATACATGAATAATAAATTCACATCCACAAATAATAACTTTTTCTTTATTAACTCACCAAAGTCCTACGATGTATCTATACATTTACAGATTTAGGGTATCAGTGCCCCAATTAGATTTATTCGCAGGAGAATCTACCCTTCCACATTTCAAATGTCTTTCAATGTGATTTATTTATCTTCCCACGCCGGCAGAGTCCACCCAGAGGGCTTAAGGCACTGACCCGGAAGGCGGAAAGTACAAATTAACAACAAAACAGAAAGAAAAACAATACGTCAAATTACAGAACATCGCAAAAAAATTGAATAACACTGTATGCAAAAAGCAACAAAAGCAAAGTTTCTGAACAACTAAACCGAGAACAAAGGAAGCAGCAAAAAATGTCATAAAACCACATCAAATAGTAAAACAGGAAACAACAGACAATTGAAAATTCAAACAAAAACTTAGGATAATATGTACATTACAGGATATGTGACGATTCAAAAGCATATATTTATATTCAAAGAAGAAATGAAAAAAGAAATTTTATAATCAAAGAAGAAATGAAAAAAGAAATTTTATAATCAAAGAAGAAATGAAAAAAGAAATTTTATAATCAAAGAAGAAATGAAAAAAAAACATGCACACAAATGGTAAAGAAACTTTGATATATTTCTTGACAACGTTCCATCAGACAGAAAGCTCACTACAAATGCAACTGGAAATCATAAAGATCTTTTTCAGTTCCCAAGTCCAAATTTGCTATTAACTAAAATTTTAAACCATTCGGTTTCATTCAATGCGTTGACTTTGCAAAATATTCCAGTTGGAGGTATCCACCCAGACAACACAGACAGAGAAAAATGAAATTCGAGCCAAGGTTCAGAGTGAGCCACCAAAAATTCCATCTCGCCTCATTTTTTCAGTTTATGTTGCGCGAAAGGAGTTTAGAGTCCCATTTCGTTATAACGGTATCGCTTTGATCATTCAGAGAGAAACAGATGCGTCTCGAAACTTGGATTTTTTCCCACTTTTTTTGAGGGAAGAAAATATATTGCCGAGTTAGAAAAGTTATCGAGGGGAGAATACGCGATGTTTCAGATAAAACCATTTTATTCAAAATGAAAACTTTTAATAATAAGTAGACTTTGTGGAATAGAAATACTGCCAATGAAGCATATGTTTTATTATAAAATCTATATTCTACAGAATGTATCTTTCAAGATTTTGCAAGGAACTTTTTTTATTGACCCTTTAACTGTCAGACTCTTATTAACAACTCCCGTGGGCTTCGCTCTTCCTTCCTGGGCTCGCGACCCCTCTTTGCATTTAATCAAGTGTGCCAATGAAATTCAGTATCGTGCAAATTAAGGCTCTCAGGGAATATTTTTCATATATATTCATAAGTTTTTCTCGGGTTGTTGGTGTAAATTATTAAACCAAAAATAAATGTTGAATGCAATTTAAAATCTGATTGAAGCAATTCAGTGCTCAATTCATAAAGTGTTTTAATGAATTTGAGATTGCGCGCAAGGCCAATTGTGTTTAATATAGTTTTTCATAAAATCTTCTGATTTATCGTAGATTACATTTTCACCTATGGACGCACAGGACAGAAAAAGTCAATTTAGCCTACTAACTCTTTTTTACATTTTATTACTTAGAAGTTTATATTTAAAATTCAAAATTCGTTACCAAGATCCTAAAAATAAAAGAATGAAGTCCTTTATTTCAGATGGAACAATCTTAAAAATTTTAAAACTTTATTGATTAAAGATAACTTTTAAAGTTGTTTTGAATGGAGCAATGTGCATAGTGGTGCGTTTTCTTCTCATTCTCTTCTGATTAACAATTTGAAAAAAAATAGCTTTGCAAATGTAAAAAATAGTAAAATAAGCATTAAAAATACTATCAATTACTTCATAACCCTTCCCGGGTTCGTGAATGGTTTTCTAAAGATAGTCAGCAAAAACAGATACATTTCTGAAGCACGAATTTTTTATTTTTCTAAAACATGAATCTAGTCCATTGCGCGACGTGCGAAAAATTATTCAAGTACGAGAATTTCTGATCATACTTTTCTCTTTCGTTCTTTTGATGAGAAAATGTGATTTTTGGAACCTATTATTACTGTCTCAACAGGATTTTGAATTTTTAATACAAAAATCTCATTCATTATTGAAGGAAAAATAGTATTTCATTTAACGTAATTATTATGAAATTTCTTTGATTGGGCTTATATATTTTTCAGAGGGATCGGTTCTTTGAACGCCGCATTCACATATGAAATGTAAACGCGCCTATAATGCAACGTTTTCACACTCCGCGCTATAACGATTTAGTACAAACAGCAAAATACAAATTACATTAGTACAAAAAGCAAGAAGCAGTATTTGGAAATGCATTTTGTGCTTTTTTGGCATAGTTATCTTTTCTTTGTTTCTTTAGACCTGAAAACGAAACAGTGTTAATCAACAAGTGAGGGGAATTATCTGAACATTAAAAAATGTTGAATATTGTACTTTGACAAACAATTTGCATTTTTGGTGATGAAAGCTATGTTACTGCCACATAAGGGTAAATAAACGCCGTGTTTTGACAAAAGTCGTTTCGGCACCTGGAAACTTGAGAATTAAAACCATTATTTTCCCATTATTTACTTCATTATATAACAATGGTTTCATATTATCATACATTTCATATTACTAATATAATAACCCATATCTGTCTGTCGGTAACGCTCTGACAACAATAAAACTCGCGCCATAGCGCCGCGAGACGTTAAACAGCATTATTTCTTTTTTAGAGAACCTAATTTCAGTAATTTTAAATTTAAAAGAGTAATTGTCGTTCTAATTTCAAATTTAATAGCTCTAGAATAGTGAAATAAAATTTTATATCTATTGATATAAAATTTATCTCGCTTTGATCAATAGTTCCCGAGAAATTTTAAATTATATTAATCCTATATTTCAAATTAATTTCCGTTTTTTCTATAGAAAGTAGTAAATTACGTCAGTGGTATATCATGTGCGTGATATAGTTTGGACGCAATGATGCATCTGATTATTTATTGCAATCGTGATGATATAATTTGATAATATTTTTTGGCAACGTTCGACAAGCAGAGAAGTGCTTTGTTTTGATTAGAATTTCGAAAAGGAATTCCTTTGAAATTTTAACTTTTGACTTACGTTCGAAGAGCTGAGAATTTCATTGTTATTGAATTATAAAAAAATTGTTAAGCAACAAAAAATACTTCACACGGAATGTTTTTAACCAAGAGGTTTTTTGAATAAAGACATATTTAAATAATATGTAAATAAAAAAATTCCTGTCATAAAACATATGTTTATTTTATTTGTTTTCAATCAATATTAAACATTTCTCTCGCATATATATCTATTTCAACACGTCAAATTTGAAGGGAAATCTCTGGAATGAAGAGGCAATTTGCACCCGTCAAACCCTGATAGGTGATTTTCTAGTTTTAAATAAGAAGCTACAAAACGAGTTGTTAATCATACAAAACATATCACTCTGTATCTATTTCTAAATTATCGGAATATAAATGTAGAATTTGCATAATATGAAATATTAAAAGGCCATATTTAAAATCCATATATTAAATATACGGATTATGAAGAATCATTTCTTTCTCTTGCACTATTGTTCTTATTAAAGATTGGTTGCTTATTATTAAAAAGTGACCTTGCATTCGAGAAATTTCTTGAAATACGGCTCGAAAAATAGGCTTTATAACATTTTAGAAGTGAACTGTAATAAGACCTTTGCTTCAAGACATTTCAAAATAATTATATTTTTTGACAAAAATATTGAAAACTGGATCTTTAAAATTATCTCATCATGCATAAGGAAAGAAAAAACCGTCGTTCTAGAATCGAGACTTTTCTAAGAGTTAAAAATTTAAAAATAAATATTCAGGATCCATTTCTCTAGACGCTTTTTTAAGTATCTCTGTCCTTTAGAAATTCAACTTTAACCATTTCTATTTCGGAGTAAGTGAACTGAAATGAGAAACATAAAAAATCGAGGGGGGAGAATGTCATTTTTTCTTTTTCTTAACTCTCCACTTCACTGCATGTTCCGCACATTCCAGAAATATACTGAAGAAGTGACATTAAAGTTTAAGACGTTCGAAAAAGAAATCTTCCATTTATTGAAGGAAAAAAAGTGAACATCTCCATTCAGAGTAGATGGAAGGTTTTATTCAGAAGTGAGCAATTGGGGGGATCTTCAACTGCCAAAAGATCTTTCAAACGAGCTTCGGATTATATGTCTACGTCCACCCCCTTTGGAAAGAAAAGAAATCTAAATCAAGCGTTCTGGAGTGAAGTTTCGAAATCCGAGTAGAAAATATTCATCTCAATCCAAAAGAGGCGGATTCCTTACAGTGACGTCATTTCTCTCCGATTACGATAAACGGTTTCTTCATCGCGTGTTCAACTTCAACCTGGAAAAAGATATACATGAAGTTTAGAGTGAAGACCTCTCTATTTTTATCGTTTCTATCGAAAACGGTCTTTGTGGGTGTGATCCTTTATTCTTTTTTCTTTCAATGACATCTAGAGTTCGAAGTTGTCCACGGAAGTTTAGGACATCCAATTTTCGAGAGACATTCTGTAAGTCTGGTAAAGTTTCGAAGGAGAGGTTTATTTTCTTCGTGTATAAAAAAAAGTATTTGAAAGAAGTAATGGGAACTCTTAAAATTTGTTGAATGAAAAGAGACTGAAACCCAGAGTAAACCGACTGGTTTGTTCTGATTTCAAAGAAAACACTGTCCATATGAAAATGAAGGGAGAAAAATGAAGCAAAGAATTTTTTTCTTAATTTTTGGTTTGGAATAGTTTGAAATTACTGTTTTTTATCATCACTTTGCTTTAAATTCAATGACATGTTATGTCCTTTCATGAGTGAAATTAAAGAAATTAAACTTAGATTAAGGTATCCGACTGTATTCGGAGACATATTTTTGAAAAATAACTTATATATATTTTTTAATGTTATTTTTCAACTGCATATGTTTTAAAACTATGAAAATATTGTAAAATGTTAAAAGTTAAAGTTAAGTGCAATTGAAAATTAAATTATTTGCTTCCTTGATGTAATAAGTAGATTCACAATTTATTTTGTTTTCTTTAATAAGAAAGGCATAAACTTTGATATGAAAACTTTCATTTTGCTTTACGAATTTTGAATAAAAGGTTTTTTAATGGTACTCTTTTATTATTTTTTCTAAATAACATTTGTATTTTTGAGGAATGCACGCCTTTTAAATAATAGCCTTATTATGAACTTTTTTTCATACTTTGCCTAAATAGCATTTGTCATTCTATAGAATGCCTAGGTATTATATACAATGCCTAGGAAAAGCATATAATAAATCTCATATTTCATACTTTGCCTGAAAACTCCCGGCATTCTATAAATGTCTTTCATACATTGCCGGTAACAACTACACTATATATAATCAATAAAGTATGCAATTTAATTTAGATGAAACGTATGAAGTTTAATTTAGATGAAATGTCTACAAGCCTGAAACTTTAATAGCTTAGAATTGGCCCAAGGATTCGTAGTGTTTTGCTTGTACAACCATACTGAAAATTTTTATTTCTATTCTTGGAAAGCTACCAAATGCATGCATGAAAAGTTTAATATTCTGAAATACTTTTCTTGTTGGAAAATATAAGTCAGTCTGGTGCATCATTGAGCAGATTCCCCAGAACGCAATTTCTACATCAGGAAAAGGAACAAAGAAAAAAAGATGTGTATTTGGCAGAGTCGGCGGAATGTTTCAAAATCTGCAGAAGATGGATTTCCTGCCGTTCGAAAAAAAAAATCGAAGCGAATGATAGGAGGGAAAAAAACTTTCAAAAGTTCTCCGTTTTTCATCTTCACACGTCACAGAGTTTCTTGGTTTGTGTGAAGAGAAGAAAAAGTTTGCTGCAAAATCTTCTTGTTTGTCTTCTAAATATTTTCGTGAATAAATGTTGTTCCGAATTTTCGAAGTTCCTGGCGGCCGACAGCAGAAACAAAAGCAGAGTTACGTTCATGGAGTGAAATTACAGCATAAACATTCTTTAAAACGGATTTAGATCCAAAATTTCTATACTCAGAAGCTTTTGTAAAAGAAAAGCATCTCCTTTCCTGCTGAGTATAAAGAAAATAATAATGCAGAAACTTTTTAGAAATTAACATTCCAAAATGTTTATTTTTGAAAATATATTAACCTTCAGCCGGACACAATACAAATGCTAACACGTTCGGGCTCAACTCACCTGTGAGATTAAAAGCAACATGTTTGCTTAGAATTTAAGAAAAGTTTACCAAACTGAACTATTCGTCAAACAAAGCTATATTTGCGTTTTTAAATAACTTTTTTGTATTTACTCGCGATTTCATCTAACAAAATGTCCAGGAACTAAGGAGAGAGTTGATGTTTGTTTTCCCGTAACGTTCCTCATCAATAACAACTGTTGTCGTTGAGAGCCAGAAGTAATTCAACATTTTTTAAACAATATATTGGAAATAACGATCAATATCATTGAATTAGGGGATGGGACACAGGTATATCAACTTTTGCATGTATATAAAAAGAAATATTGAGAAAATTTCGGAAATCAAAAACGCAAACATAATCGGACCCAATTCGTCTACCAGATTAACGTGCCCTTCACGTACATCAAAAGAGCACTAGAGGAAAATAACAACTATACCCTAGTGTGAGTGGAAGAGAGCCAGGAAGCTTCTAGAGGTTTCACTCCTTTCTCGGTAAAACCCGCACTTAAGCACAAAAATATATGTGTGCTTCATCTCACAGATTAGATGTGCCCGACCGAAGGTTAAGCGGTGAATATTCAAGGGCAACTTTTTAAAATAAAACTATCAGTTCTCCAAAAATACAGCAGCAAAATATAAAACAAAAAGTTATTTTCTATATTTTGTACTAAATGTGGTAAATTCAGATCTTGGAGAAAAACAAATTCAAGAAAAATATCTGGACCAAAATTTTGGATATAGTATCTCTCACTTTTCTTGAATACTTCCACATCAAGGTATGATTTATGACATAAGTTAAAATATGTTTCATTCTCGCTATCACAAAATGAAATATTTCCGATTACCATAAAGTCATTATAAAAACTTCAAAGTATAGCACTTCCACTGATTATTAAAAACTCTTTTATTTTTTATTTTGATTTTATCTAGCGATAACTTTAGTTACTTTTAGTCGATAAAAAAGAACATTTTGAAGTCATTTTCGAATTCGTAAAATTATCTTTTCAATGATTTCGTGATTTCTGCGCTCTTTTGTCTCTCATTCTACAGTCTTTTAACAATTGGTTTTTAATTATTTTCTCTGTACCATATACTAAAAAAATATCTTCAGTATTCACAAGGGTTTAAAATATGCAGGCA
Source organism: Araneus ventricosus (assembly GCA_013235015.1). Lineage (NCBI taxonomy): Eukaryota > Metazoa > Arthropoda > Arachnida > Araneae > Araneidae > Araneus > Araneus ventricosus. Next base: position 45,095 of record BGPR01002070.1, read on the forward strand.
CATCTAAGTGAACGCAATAATGAAACATTTCTGCTTTAATGTCCTTTGACGTAAGTGTAAACATGTAGGTAAATTAACGCATTAATTAAAACCGTATTGTAGAGGAACGAGACTCATGTTTATATGGAATGCCGCTGTTGAAGAATTAATTCAATTTCAGGAACCATTTTTATCAGATGGCTAAGTTCAACGACACAGTACATTGAAAGGTACAAGACGCAAGACAGAGAACAACAACACGAGACAAGTACACAGAAGAAGAAGAGAGAGAGGCATCATGGGAAAAATCCGGATGGCTCTAGTAGCGCCACCTACCATGAAAAGGAGAAGGCAGTGAATTGTAACCGCTACAGTATTTATTATTTTTATTCAACTTGAATGGCCACGAGCATATTAAAAAATCTTAGTAAATATGGTTTTTGTGCCTTTTCATAATATAGTGAAGAAACTGGAGTACTTATTTGGAAAAGTATTTTTTTCTTTTAATAGATTTGGCCCAAAATTTGATAAAGATGTGTTGCTGTAAAGATGACATGCAAATTTTATTCATCTGATTTGTTACGTTTTTGATTTTTTGTATTCAAATTGGCTTGTATAAACAAACACAGAAACTAAATTCCAAATTTGATTTTTTTTTTTTTTGGATTTACGAGGTCTATAATGCTCGAAATCCCCCAAAACACTGAGTTGGAATTTTTGACGGTAATAATATTTTATGCATACTTCAGTTAAGAGAATGATGATCGTAATAAATCTAAATTTTTTAAATGAAATATGGATATAAAGGTAATTCGAACTGTGACAAGATTTTATTTTTTCACATTCATTAATGTATTGAACAGGTAAAAATGAATAGATGTCTATTTTTCTCTGAAACGATTATTAGGCTAAACAATATCCTCTAGATGCTTAAAAATTGTCCTTCTTTAAAGGAAAATTGCATTCAAAAAAGTGAATCTGACCGTCATCAATTCTGAGATGAGCCCCAAAATAGCCACTACTCCTTGATCTACGAATTTATTTAATCTCCTAATTCTATGAAATTTTCTTTTGGGGACTAAAGAAGCCACTAACTTCTTGTCATACGAATTTATTTAACCTACTAATCAAACAACATTTTCTTCTTGGGACATTTAATGCAATTACAAATCCGTATAAGAATGTGAACGACCCCTAAGATACTTAACCCTAAAATGCCCAGTGTTGCCTTTAAGCAACTTACCCAATTTAGTCTTCTTAAATCTTGAGAATAAGACTGAAGCTCTAATGACTGTTGTTGCCAATAGCATACATATTGAAAAGCTTATTAAATCAATTAAGAACATATAGATGGCAGCCTGAGCTCTGATAAAAAATTTAAATAAATTATTGTTTTTCACTTGAGTCTGCATCTTTTTAGCTTTGTTTGTATGCTTTAGAATATAATATTTTATTCTACGATATTGAAGGAAATTCGGTAAACCTGGAGTCTACGGTGACGGCCTGCTTTTCGCCAATTTTTCTTGGCGCAATTTCATTTTCCGTCGCCAAATTCTGTTCTGGATGTGCAGTACGCTTTTTATTGCTTTCTTGCGCATGCGTCACCGGAAAAGGAGAGAGTGAGCACGCAATACCTGTGGCATTTCAAGTGTGTATCAGGCAAATCTTTTAACTTAAAAAGACACCAGCGGCTTCGCTTTCAGCATAGCAGGAAACTAATAGCTACGGTTTTCCATTGAATGTTAGGAATGTAGGTTTTTTCCAAAAAATTCCAAAAACGATAATTTCCGCACGCAATGCCTGTGGCATTTCAAGCGTGTGCCGGGCAAATTTTTTTAACTTAAAGAAAACATCAGTGGCTTCGCTTTCCGCATAGCCGAATACTCGTAGTTTCGCTCATTCATTAAGAAATGAAACACAGACACAGAGAAAGAGAATAACATACACAGTACTGAGCCGATATTCAAACCGAAGAATTCCAAACGAGGTTTTATTCAAATTCGAATGAATCGACCGATCATATCGAAGAGATGAACAGAACAGTCTAATCGAAACGAGGAACAATATAGCTTGATGCTCAGAACACCGATGAAAAGATCAATTTCTGCGCATGCACGCATGTTACTCGTTTAAAACATCATTGCGCAACCAAAACAAATGTTCCCTCATCTGCGTTCTTGGTGGCAAAGAGTTGGCGATCCTAAAAGGAACGAAGTAGGTGGGCACCGTAGACTCCACATTAGCTGGAAATTCCTAATCCGTATTATTATTCATTTAAATTTATCTGTGTTTGATTTTATAAAATTTTATCAAGGAAATTTTTTTCTGAAATAAAGCCGAGTGTTGTCAGTTGGTAATAAACTATTTTTTAGGAAATAAATCATACTTAAAACAAAATAGGATTTTTTAAAAGTATTTTTCCCATTATTTATTCAAAAAGTGAAAGTCAAAAAACATTTGAAAATCATTTTTTAAAAATCGGGGTATTAAGGATTAAATGTATCAAGTATTTTTGCCCTTTAAATTAATTACCACTTTTACTATTAAAGATTTAAGTATCAAAATTTGTGTTAATCGATGCACGGTTCAGACATCTAGATTGTTAAGAAATGTAGTTTTAAACAGTATATTTACGGATCCTGCATAGTTGGGAATGAGGTCGCTGCTTATTGGCTCTCAGCGTCACGTGACTTGGCTTGCTTCTAAATGACGTCGTGAAACTAAACAGTACTTACCAATGCTGAATGTTCGTCCTTTATTTGTTTTATTATGAAAACATTTTCATCGTTTCAACGAGAAACATGCAAATAATCATAATTAGAAGCTAGTTTTGATTTCTCCATGTAACGATAGCAAGAGACAAAATAATAGTTAAAATTCCGCCTAAGCTCTGTGCTATGACATCATTCAGAAGCAAGCTAAATCAAGTGATGCCGAGAGACAATCAGAAGCGACCTCATTCCCTCCTATGTAGGATCTGTAAATACGCGTTTAAACAGTTATGTCACCAGAGGGCACTACACAGATCCTGATAGCCAATAGAGGGCACCACCTGCAAGAATTCCTCTTAAGTTGGAGTTAGAACTGTAGCGAGTCAAAAGAATCTACCCCGCCGCTTGGTGTTGTAACTGTGACACTTGTGATCATTTGCTTTGTTGGAGGACAAAGCCACCCACAGATATTATCCTGTAGCGCACCGTGCTACACCATCTTACTCTGATGTATATAAGCCAATATCCACCTCCGGACATTGGGAATTCCTTTTGTCTAGTGGTTAAGATGTTCGGCTCGGAACCCAAAGGTCTCCGGTTCTATCCCGCCGCTAAAGTGGTGTCTCGCGGACAAAGAGCACGCAACAACACCTTTCAGTCCCGCTACTAGATGGCAGCACCACAAATTACATCAATTCCATCTTCTGCTACATTCGACAGATGGCAGCACTACAACTCCTACAACAACGCAGCTCTCCCAATTCAAAGTCTATGACACATTTCACAGCACAAAGTTTGTGACGCATTTTCATAGAACAAAGCCTGCACGTACCTGCGCGCCAACCATCTGCGCATATGCACGCAGCACATCGCTTCCTTGATATTCAGATAATGTCAAACAAGCTGGGGGTTGCTCCTGTAGCGCACCGTGCTACACCATCTTACTCTGATGTATATAAGCCAATATCCACCTCCGAACATTGGGAATACCTTTTGTCTAGTGGATAAGATGTTCGGTACGGAACCCAAAGGTCTCCGGCATTATTCCGCCGCTAAAATCCTTTAAATCATAACTAGACGAAAATTTAAAAGATCCTTTTAAAATGGCTTTTTGCGAAGAAGCATGAAGTACTTTCGTCTCTTTTCCAGACCTTTCACCAGCCTGTGGTATTAATTATTTTTTCTCGCCACATCAGCTGTAAATATAAGCTCTACATACTGCGTTATATAATAGGATAGAAAAGTAAAACGATCTGTCGAACAATTAGAGGAGCGATCAATAATATGCGCCATGCATGAAACCCTATTCGCTCTGTTGCATAGCATTTGTAGTACCAGCCCAAAAAGTGAAAGGACTACTAGTAGAGAATCATTAAGTAACGCTACAATTATTTTTTAAGGCTTCCAGTCCAAGTGATACCACTTGGAATCATGACTTTCATTATTTTTTTGTTCGGCATCTAAACCTGCCTCTGATACCAAATGGGCATCATTACATTCTTCGCATTTTCCTCTTTCCAAATACATTTCTTATTCTTACCAATAGATGGCTGCCCTATTGATTTTATCCATTCAAAAATTGCCTTTTTGAACTTCACTTCATTCAGCGAAAAATCTAAAATAAAAATTAATTTTAACATAATTTAAATGAAATTACAGGTACAATTCCATTCTTACTATTTTTAAATATGTTAAAATATTTTATTTCAGCTGTTTTTTTAAAAAATATAAAAAAATATGTTCCTTTTTTGGTGGGTTTTGTTTTTCTTTCTTAATTTGTTTCTTTATGAACTTTCATCTACGCACAAAATGAGTACATTTTTAAAATTTCGGAATTTTAGAATGAATAATTCTATGCTTCGGACTGAAAGGGTTAAAGCTACTAATGAAAAAAAACTTGTGTTATAGAGATACTGAGCTCGTGTTCTTCCCTATCTCTGATGCCTATTATTATTAATAAGCATTTCCAAAATTTCAGAATTTTAGAATGAATAATTCTATGCTTCGGACTGAAAGGGTTAAACCTACTAATGAAATAAACTTGTGTTATAGAGATACTGAGCTCGTGTTCTTCCCTATCTCTGATGCTTATTATTATTAATTAATTATCATCTTTGAATTTCAATTCCATACACTTTTATTTAACTTGACTTGTTCAGTGCTTGCAAGGATGGAATTTTGTAATCAAATTTCACACTACTTTCTGATGTGCTTGATTTTTTAAATTTTGTCTACTTATATACTCTCGATAGCAATACAATATTTTAAGTTTTTCAGAACTTAATTATAAGTTTATCAATTAATTTGATTATATTTTGATTCAATTCAAGCGACGCCATCTGGTACTGAATTCGAAAAAAACATTTCATGATTCCATAGTATTTATAATATTGAATTATAAATTAAAGACTTAAAAGAAGAAATAATTTGTAAAAACTACTTTTTAGTATATACTAATAAAAGTGGTTTTAAAAACATTCTTTTGTTAAAAAAAATCTCTAACGTTTATTCCTGAGAATTCTGTGATTTCTGCAAATGTTGAGAAGTTATGAATAATTACATTTCAGCCGTTCTGAAATTTCGAGACTTATATCTAAAATAGCATTTACCTTTCATAGTATGTGAATAACTATTTTGATAAAATATTTTGCGCTCGCCATTTATTCTACGTATGTGTCATCACCAGATAGCGAAAAGATATTTTCCTACAAACTACGCTGTCATCATTCTTTTTCATCTATAGTATAAAAAACTTTATCCTTATTTTGTTTATGAGGAAATGATGGCAGTCTTAAATAAAAATTTAACTTAGTATCTGGCCATTATTTCGAAGCCCGCCTATTAAATTATAAAACCGAAAAATAAATCGGGAAGTTTCGCAGACGCACAGAAGTAATTTTTCCTCATATTATAAAAACATATTTCACTCTAGATTACAGCTAACAACGGGGATTATTTTTTATCCCCCATAAAAACGGAAAGAATCATTATAATAACTGCAGTGATTTTTAGATAATTTCTCAAAAGCTACAATGTATCTGAATCAGTCTTAAGTTGTTTGTCAAATGTTTAAATAAATTTTTAGGAAAAATAACTATGATACATTAAGCTTTTGTTTACTGTCTCGTTTAGAAAATGCGTAAGGGCTATTCGGAAAGGATCAACTTTTAAAGAGCTACAGCCAAATAACGAAGAAGAAACCTGGACTTGCAAATATATACGAGAAAAATAAATATTTACACGTTTGTTCCAATCACCGAAGCTTCTAGATATGCCTATGGTTCAAACCGAAGATCGGCGTCATCTTTCTTACACTTTCTCTTAGTATTTAAGAATAATGGATTCTTTAGTATACTGGAGTTTAGATTATGGGTATATGAAATCTTAACATAAGCTTTTAAAACAGATTTTCTTGCACAGCAAATGGAAATACAGTCGGACCTCTATTTAACGAAGTCGCTAAATCCCGAAAAAAAGTTCGGTATATGGAAAATTCGTTAAATAGAGATTCATCTTTTTAAAATACTTTACAAAAACTACACAAAACAGATTTTAAATTCATAAACACTAATTATTATTAAAAAAGTAATTAATCACACCTTTATTTTGTAAATTAATATCTATTTGTTTTATATATTTTACCCATCAAAAAGAAATCTGCAAGGAAAACAAGAATAAAACAAAACATTGTCCGGGAATGCACTGTATTTTCAATTTAAAAAATAATTTTATATTAAAATTAATGAATTTTAGCATTTCATTATACGAAGGTTTGTTGATTTCTGCATCATGATCATTTCCATCTTCATCGCAATTCATTGCTGTATTGTTTTTTATTTTTCACACTGTCCACTTCAAAACTGCCTCATACACATCTTCATAGACACATGCTTTTAAACGTTTTGAACAAGAATTCGATTAATCGTAATTTTGTATCCTATCGCATTTTTTTTTATTATGGTTGATAAGCTGTTTGGAGGAATACCAAATTTTAAAGCAATACCCTTTTTTCACGTCTTTATCCACCTCATTAAGAATTAAATTTGTTTCTTTGATGCTCAAGCACTTTCGCTTTGACATTAAAAGAAAGAATAAGTTTGAAATGTTTAGAAATATTTTGAGAAATAGGGAGAAAAAAAATATTGGGTCACAAGAAAAAGTTCGTTAAATAGAGAATGCATTTCGCTATTTGGAGGTTATTTTACGAAGAAATTCGCAAAATGTTCTTGGTTCCAAGAAAAAGTTCGCAAAATAGAGGTTCGTTAAATAGAGGCCCGACTGTGTCTTTACAAACCATTGGAAGATAAGACCTGTAATCCCTTTTGGTCGCCCTTTGGCTTAAATGGTCTTGCTGTCCCTCATTAGCAATCAATATAGCCATAACACATGGCGTGACTTTATTAGAACAAAATGCTCTACAATAGCCATACACTATCATTCAGAATATCGTAACAACGTCGTGGAGATATCGTAAAATATCTTGTGCTAATAGGGGATGCATCAGAATAGGGGAGTAAAATTTTCATTGTTATTAGAGGGCACATTAATTAGTTTTACAAGGGGTGGCTAAACCCTGTTAGTGTAATGGTACCCCTTATTCAGTCGAAAACTTCTATTGGTGCAGCCCTTGTTGAGTGGAAAAAATCTGCTGGTACAGTGCAAAAATTTTGTTGTTCTTATTAACGGAAAAGCGGGTCAGTCCCATATAGCACGCAGACTTCCAGCAAATGTGATTTTTCTTGATATTAGCTTGTCATGACAAACTTGATGAGGCAACTTTGCAGCAAACTTCCTGAAAAGTAACAAAGCATAATCGGCCAACCCACTTTCAAAACGAGTTTGCTGTGAAGTTGAAATGACAAACTTCACACCACAATTGTAAAACTAGTTTGCTGCAAAGTTTATACAGCACTCTTGACCAGGATACAGTTGTATATATCTGGTTTTAATCTTTGTCTCTGATCTAAAAAACATCCGATTTTTAATAGCATCTCCTAGACCGTCCTTCTTTTTATTAATTCAATAAATCAATGATAATTTTTTTACACTAACTAGGTCCTTTTATAAAAAAAATAAAAAATTCACCATTTTTTTACTAAATATAGATCTAGCACTTTAAAGAAAATTATATATATCGCTTTTTTTGTAATGTTGAAATCTGAATGTTCATAAACAAAATTAAACCCGAAAAACAGTGAATGTTTGTTGAAAAATAATAACTTACATTTTGTCCCATATTTTTAAAGTAATTACTTTTGAACCTTAATTTCATAATATATTCTACTATCAAAACGTACTTATTAGCAAAAATCGCTCTCTCTGTCTTTGACTTCAAATCATATTCTCAACTCAAAATTTAGAAAATTAACGAAACAAATAAAACATTTTAAATTATATAAAACGTATAGATGTAGGTTCTATTAGCGCAATCTATCTTCACCTATCTAAGTCCCGCTGGCTGAGTGGCTAAGGCGACTGTCGAGGGTTCGAATCACAGGTTTGTCTGCGTATTCTGTTTTTGCTTGAGTTTGACGCTACAGATTTGGGGCAAGTTTCACGCGTGGTAACTAACTCGTTTGCATTAACTTGCTGCATTACTGTCAAACCTGCATAGTTGTCAAACCTGCTGCAAGGTTGCAGAGCAAGATTGCTGCAAACTTGTTGGAAACTAAGAAGAAATCAGTAGAAAATTCTTCTGCCTGAAAAAGAAAGTGTTGAAAAAATACCTCTATAAATAGAATCTAATTCCTTTAAACTTAGAATTTGCCTTCCAAGCTTATTTCATTTTCTAGGTTTCATTATATACCTTAGTTACCAGTTTTACAATTTTTTCTATATTGGGTATCATTCTACTCAATTTTGGTGATATTTTTTGTTATCTATTTCTCCAAAAAAGTGTTTTATACCCTTTATTGAAAAATATTTATACAAGACGTTTAAAATACTGTCCAATATTGTACAGGAATTTTTGAGGCTATATTTACTTTTGAAAGGAATATAAAAAAAATCAATGCCAGAAATTTAACTATTTTTGTTCTCTATTTGATTTAACTTTTAAAGTCACACAATCTGCCGATTCTTCAACTTAAGCAAATTGTAACAAGAGCGCAATTGGAACTGCGTTTGGAATAAAAGCACATCGGAAATTATAGACTTTCCAGATAAAGAAAAGAATTTATATTTGGTGAAGAGATTTCACATTTTAGGAGATAAATTTATTATTTGGAAAATGTTTTAATGCAAAATACTGCTTATCATTAAAAATTATTTTAAAAGAATGTTTGTTTATACCTGGTTGAAATTTCATCCATAAAATTCTTATTAATCACTGAAAATGGTTTAATGAACAATATATTTCTAACGGCAAAAATCCAAGTTCATTCGTTATGAACAGAAATATAAAAGAAACTCCTTTCTTTGTCAATAGATGGCGCACAAGTGTCTATGCTTCATCAATTCCACGTTTTCAATATTCGGTGGAGACTTCGTTACAAATAAATGATTCGATTTGTTTAACAATGAAACATTTCTTACCTCGAGGAATATTTTACGTGATTTAGGATTTCTATGTTCTCTTTCTTCTATCTCAAGAAACAAAATAATTATGATCTGTGAACAATGCTATTCAAAGCATCTTCAAATGTAAGTTGCAGTTGTAGCTCATTTCGTGAAACAAATAAACATTGGACATTCGTACGCAACATATAATTTATTAATGACTTAGAAATAATAAGTATTCAAAACTCCTGTTACTTTTTTCTCTCCACCACAAAATAGACTGTTCTCCTGTTGATTTATTTATATTTTTTTCACGTTAATATATTGCTACTTTCTTTTTAAAGACCGATTCTTCTAATATATAAATTTTATATTATTCATATTTTTTATAAAAATAAAAGAGATGCAAGATACTTTTTTTATAAACAAGAGACTAAAATTACTTGCACTCTCCATCCAAAAATACTATCAATAACTTCTACATAAGCGTTTGAATTATTTCACTTAATAATTGCTAGGGCCGATTATGGAAGCAATTCTGTCTATAGAATATTTCTTAGAAGAATAGATTATATTTATTAATTTAGGCTTCAATCGTATCTTTTAGTTCACTTTATACTTTTGATAGTATAAACGAAACGTAATGCTAGGTGTTTAAAGTTCAGTTAACGAACTATAGACCGATACACAAGAAATGCACAGTTGTCATCAATAATCTTCTTAGAGAGTTACAAAGGTTAATAATACCAAGAAAAACCTTTTCCAATGGAAACAAATACAATTTGGGATTTAAATATGCGTCACTATTACTTTGAAAAGGAAGAAATTTATTATCGTAAGAAAAATTCAAACTTTGTGGAATTTTATGAGCAGTTGTCAGGCATCAATTCGATATTTTTTTCGAGCAATAATATGTAAAAATGTATTCCTTTTTCAGACATGAAAACTTTCAGAAGAGTCGAGCTGTTCACTTGAAATGTATCATGGTCACGATGGTCTGGTGGTATACCCAGGTACCACAGCATGTTGTCCGATATTGTACAATATTGTTCGATATTATATAATATCATATGATATTACACAATATTACGAATATTGATCAATATCGTACAATATTACGAATATTGATCAATATCGTACAATATTATACAATATTGCGAATATTGATCAATATTGTAGAATATTATGTAATATTAGGAATATT
>BGPR01002070.1:59075-92819 GCA_013235015.1 Araneus ventricosus
AAAAGACAACATCTTTCAAAAGAGAAGCAACTCATTGCTATTATTTCCGACACACGTTTGAACATAAATCCATTGGGAATATACTCACTCATCGTCTTTTAAGTTGGAATTGCACTAATTATAAAGGCAACATTTCTCAAGCGAACGCACACAACCATATGCAATGTATATCGTTTGCAACAGAAATACAGTGTCCCAAAATAATTTCTTTGGATGAAATCGTTTAGAATTTTATTACCAATGTACTTCGCTGTTTTATATTTTACAAAGAGAGATAAAAATTGATCAACACTTATTTGAGACATTTAACATGCGTTCTGCGAAGAAAACACATGAAATACAAATACTAAGTATGTAAGCAATAATCTGTTTCTCCTGTTTCGTTTGGACTGTTATTAATAAGCTTTTTGTTCAAGAATTTATTAACATCTCATGTCAGGTTATTATCCTTAACCCTTTAACCGGTTTTCCCTCCGATGTACGAACATCTATATTCTCTCCTTTCCTTTTCCGGTTTGCCCGTATTTTTAATTCTCGTAACAAGACTATCAATATTTTTCGATAGATGGCATTGCTTGTCCATGTCACGGAAATGATTTCTATCCGGGTCTTCCGTTGAAGAGTTTTTTTTTTCACCACCGAAGAACAGAAGAGGGAATTCATGCAGCAAAAATATGCATTTTTTGTTAACGCTTCTGGTAAAAAAAATGACCAGTTAAAGGATTAAAGAGTTTGAGACTTCTGTTGAATCATTTTACAATTTCGCTTGAGTGATTGAGACAACTCAAGATGTCATTTCTTATGATGAAGTCATATTTTCTGATCGAATTGTACCAGCACCCCTAGTGTAGAACCTGAGTATTAATTTTGCACACCAAGAAAAACTTCGCAAAGATAGATCTGGCTCATTTTTGCTAGAAAATTAAAACCAGGTCAGTAAATGTAATGTAAGAATTTTATGAAAAATTTGCAATTTAACTTTTCAGTTATGGCTGGATAAATGTTAAAATACGCTCCTGCAACGTGCATTTTATCGGAGAAACAAGAAAATCAGTTCCTTTCAAATTTAAATAACTGAATGATAAGAACTATTTTTTAATTCGTCCTCCGATGGGTCAACTGATTTTGCGTTCCTCCATCAGCAATAAATTAAGCCTTCTCACATGCACCAGTAAAATATAAATAAGGATTGCAACCGTCTTCAAAGTTATAAGAATTTCTCTTTGATTTGTTGCATGGTGTGATGCAGTGCAATACAAGCGAATCAGTGGCAGACAAGCCTGTACTTAAAAGAGAAACCTATTAGAAGCATTTGTACCAACTCTAAGCAGGAAAAAAATTGTTTAAGATTGATATCGCAGTTCGTTCAGAAATTTATTTCACTAATCTGATTTCTAAATTATTTAATTTGGCTAATTGTCCTTAAAAGCAAGCCAATCATTATCATGTAGATTTAGAATCGAGCTTCCACGAACAAGAAGTTGTATCTAAAATACGTAAGAAAATGTATTTATTAAAAGATGTAAAAAATAAAATCTTAATAATTTGAGTTATTTTAACTAAAAACTGCCAAGTTCCATCCTATAAGTTTTAACTAGTTATTCCACCAATTAAGTGCATTTAATATTAAATTAATACACTTATTTGAAGTATAAAAGTTTATCTAACCAATTTTAAATTAATGGAAAATTGGAATTTAATTTCTGCGTTTGACTTTGCACTTTCTGTAACGCTTCCTTGAGAAAAGCGTGACAGTTTGTCGGCAACACTTTTAACCCAATATTATTGTACCTTCTTTGGGAGGCTTGTTTTTTTTATTTATTTCTACATAAGCCTTGGGACTGTTAGCTTTGATTGTTAAACATAAATGCTGACCTGATTGCTAGAACGTTAAAAACTCAATTAAAATATTTTTTCTAATTAATGTTAAAAGTAATTCTAAATAAAAATAAATCAATTGATCCTAATTAAAAAAATTCAAAACAATTTTATCTATTATATTTGATTCGTTTTATGATATTAATGCACTTTTTCTGAGAAAGTGAAATAATGGAGATTTGGCATTTAATGGGTTAATTAGTTAATCACTCGATGAATAAAACGTTTGATTATATATATATATATATATATATATATATATATATATATATATATATATATTATTTTGAAATAATCATATTTATGGAAATCACGTGGATTTTAGTACATCACTACATAGGTAAATGGCGCCACTATTTTTAGAATAAGATTGCATCTTTTAATTTTAAGATTGCATCATATAATTTAAAGTATATTCTCATACTAAAATAAGTTACTATAATGAGTTTAAAAAATTAAATTTATAGTTTAATTTATTAATGATGTTTCAGTATAGTATATACAACCTAATTTAGTTATAATATTTTCACTATAAATGCTGAACTGTATTTCGTATATAGCTCTTGACATTATAATTGCTATGGCATTGAATTTTTAAGCATTTAGTTATTTTTCTCGTTCTTATCTTGAAATATTTTGGAGATTTAATTCTATACATTTTGCTTTTTCTCCAACAATTGGCTTTCGCAGAAGGTTGGCGGCCTTAAAATTCGAACTTAAGGCGACATAATCGATTCCAAAAATAGATTGGCATTTGATTGTTAAAATTCCAACTCTAGGTTGTCTTTTCCTTAGTAATAGTTTATAATCTAATTATCTTTCTGTATTTCATTGTATGATTATTAATTAGGTAAAATTATTTTATACTTAATTTTAATTATTGGTTTAATAGGTGTATATACTGAAAATGTTATTTGAGTTTTAATTGTTTGTAAAATATTTAACTATATGAATATTTTTTTTCAAGAAGAGAAAAATAGAAATCATTCTTTTTTCCGAAGATTTCACAAATAATAAGTTTCACTAGATTGTGTTTAATCAGTGTCACTCTTTTTAAATTTTCAAACCTTTACAAGTGTGTACAACACATATTGATCATTTTAAGCTCAAAGTATGTTCGCCAAGTTCGATCGAAGAAGATCTAGAAGGGATGGTAGAATGCTAGCAGAACAGGCGGCATCCTACTCAAATCCCTCGGTCATTGAAATCCCCTGATAGCTAGGAGATAAGTAAAGTGGTAGAAGCTTAATGAAGACTATTTAAGGGATTTCCCTTGACAGTGAGCAAACCAAAATATCTAGTTTAATTTGAGACTGCGAGATGAAGTCATTCATGTCTACTCAACTGAAATCCTTTACTGGATAATATAACAAACAGAAAGGTGCTATATTGCTAAAATTTAGTGCAATGATTTTGCTTATGAATACTTCCAAATTAAATTGCAATAAAATATTCTCTATACAACTAAAAAAATGTATCGATTAAAGCAAACCCAGATAGCACGTAAGTTTGCAGCAAGTTTGATTTTGACTTGTCATGGCAAAATTTGGCGCGTCAAACTTGAAACGAACTTGTAGCAAGTTCGATGTGACAAATAGCGCCACCTCCTTTGCAAATCAAACTTGCTGCAATTTTGCAAAACAAGCTTCCTGCAAAGATAGCCCAATAAAGAGATAATTATCTTCGTCTCTGTTTTAAAAAACATCCGATTTTTAATAGCATCTCCTAGACCGTAATTCTTCTTTATTAATTCAATAAATCAATGATAATTTGTGAAAAAAATAACTTTTTTATAGAAAAAAGTTTTGAAACATTTTCCATCTTTTTACTAAATATATCACTCTGACTTTAAAGAAAACTATATCGCCTTTTTCTTAATGTTGAAATTCTAACGTTTATAAACAAAATTAAATCTAAAAAACAGTCAGTGTTTGTTGAACAATAACTAGACATTTTGTCCCATTTTAAAGTAATTACTTTTGAACTCTAATTTCATAATTTATTCGACTAGAAAAACGTAGTTATTTGCGAAAATCGCTCTCTCTTTACTTCAAATCATATTCTCTACTCAAAAAATTAATGAAATCCAGAAAAAAAAGTTAAAAATAAATCGTATACGAATCGAATCGAACGATGTATTAGCGAAATCCATCTTCTCCTCTCAGAGTTCAACTGCCTGAATGGTTTGCGTCTCCGCTTCGGAACCGGGAGGTCGCGAGTTCTATCCCGGGTTGTGTTTCGTACTCTATTTTTGCTATAATTTGCAATAAGTTTGCACGGCAAGCTTGCTGCAAGTTCGTTTCATGGTGACTTCGGAGCTTTCGTTAACTTGCTGCAAGCTTGCACTCTTGTCATGACAAATTTGTGGCAAACTTGCACTCTTGTCATGACAAATTTGTGGCAAGCTTGCTGCAAACTAAAATTGCTATCTGGGAATATATTCCATTTTTTAATATAATTTCATTTTACATAATTATTTCTGTAAACAATTTCTTGATCGATTTTTACAACCTTCTTCCAAATTAATTTAACATTTGGAGATTAGTGTGTCCAGAGGGGAACTCAGTCCCTCTACTGACATCATTAACCTCGTAGACGCAAATTATTGGGCCATTAAATTACAGTCGGACCTCTATTTAACGAAGTCGCTAAATCCCGAAAAAAGTTCGTTGTATGGAAAATTCGTTAAATAGAGATTCACCTTTTAAAATACTTCAAACTACACAAACCAGATTTGAAATTCATAAATACTAATTATTATTAAAAAAGTAATTAATCACACCTTTATTTTGGAAATTAATATATATTTCTTTTATATATTTTACCCATAAAAAAGAACTCTGCAAGGAGAACAAGAATAAAATGAAACATTTTCCGGGAATACACTGTATTTTCAATTAAAAAAAGAATTTTATATTAAAATTAATGATTTTTAGCATTTTATCATAAGAAAGGTTTGTTGATTTCTGCATCATGATAATACCATCTTCATCATCGTCGTCTTCATCGTAATTCATTGATGAATTGTTTTTATTTTTCACACTGTCCACTTCAAAACTGCCTCATCCACATCTTCATAGACACGTTTAACAAGATTTCAATGAATCATAATTTTGTATCTTATCACGATTTTTTTATCATGGTTGATAATCTGTTTAGAGGAATACCAAATTTTAATGCAATATCCTTTTTTCAAGCCTTTATCCACCTCATGAAGAATTTTATTTTTTCTCTTTGATGCTCAACCACTTTCGCTTTGACATTTTCCAGCTTCAAGGTCATTGATCACCATAAAATGTGTTAAAAGAAAGAATAAGTTTCAAATGTTTAGAAAAATTTTGAGGAATAGGGAGGAAAAAAAATATTGGATCTCAAGAAAAAGTTCGTTAAATAGAGAATGCACTTCGCTATTTGGAGGTTATTTTACGAAGAAATTCTCAAAATGTTCTCGGTTCCAAGAAAAGGTTCGCAAAACAGAGGTTCGTTAAATAGAGGTCCGACTGTACTTACCAAACTTTTCTGAAAATCCTCTAGATACGAGTTTTTGTAAATTAATAAGCTTAGAAAATTATTTACAAAATATCAACTATTTGTCATAAATAAATATTTTCTTGTGAACAAACTTACAAAACAGTTAATTTTACCATGATTTTTACGCTCCTTTCAAATTTTCAATTAGGATGTGCTTTCTGGTTACTCATCATCATTTAACTTTTTTAGAAGAGGTTGAAAGTTTTGTCAAGAAAACATCAAGGCTTTCTAGGAAACAGAAATACCCATGAAAATACGCATTTTCTGCAGAAATTATTGATTTTGTGGCGTTCATGGGGAAGAGGAATAAACTTCAGAATTCATGGCGAGGCATAACCGTTCGGCACGTTTCAACGGTATTAGGTCTAGCAAATG
Organism: Araneus ventricosus; assembly: GCA_013235015.1. Classification (NCBI taxonomy): domain Eukaryota; kingdom Metazoa; phylum Arthropoda; class Arachnida; order Araneae; family Araneidae; genus Araneus; species Araneus ventricosus. The sequence continues at coordinate 64,860 of BGPR01002070.1, forward strand.
CTTTGGTTCACATGGTTTATTGGAAATTTCTACAATATCAGGTCCTTAAATTTCACATGTTTATCAGTTACTACTACTGATTATCCTACATGTCTAACAGTTTGAGCTTGAGAGGTGCAACCCGTAATTTTCTACAAAATGAGCTAGGCATCATATTTTTATGTGCACTAAAAGTTAGCTATTTAGAAAGTACTACTACCTATAATAGGGCAGCTCAAGCTCGTTTAATCCATTCTGATTTTAAAAGGAAAGATATTTGCCATTTCAGTCTGATGCTTTGCTCAGTTTGATAAAAATTGTTACTTGCTCCACTCAGGTTCGCAATGCATTATTCTTCAGAAGAACCTATACCGATAAAAGAGCTGATGATCTTTGAAAAAGCAAAAAAATTGTCAAAAAAACAAGATTTTGTGGAGTCGTTTCACATGACAGTTGAAAATGCCATTTGTTTTAAGTTTCAAATGTTAACTGATGATGGAGACCAAAATAATAAATATAACTTGTTTTGTTGCACTATCTCTATAATGTACGTTTAATCACTACAAAAACACATAACACATTTACTGGTGGCATTGCCCATATCTTTATTTTGGCTTAATGTTTTTATTTTGGTATTTGGAACATGTTTTCGTCAGATTTTCTGCAGAAAAAAAAAGAATATCAGAAGAAAATTATGTTCCAAATACCTTCAGATTTTCTGCATTCAAGGTTTAATTATTAATTTCAATTAATGTAATTATTACTTTCAATTAATTTAATTAATCTAATTTGTAATTCAACTTTCTTGTACGGTGTTGATTCAGATTGTGATAAAACTTCAAACTCATCCTGGTCGGAACTCGAACCCGCGTTCAATCCTTTTGTTGAAAAATCCTGCTAAGTAAAGTAAAGAGAAATCTTTAAGCGAAAAGTCATTTTGCATTACATACAATTGCTAAAAAAAACAATACCTTGAAACATCGTTAGCTTAATCAATTTTGCATAGAAATTCACGAAGCAAATAATAAAAGAAGATTACTAATATTATTACAATAATTTCCAAAGCTTCTCTTTGTTGAAATTAATGATTCGTGCACATTTTTACTAAGCCTTTGCATCAGAATGCATCCATTAGAGCCATTGTCATTCTTGCTTTCATTGGACTTATTTAAATAAGCAAGCGCTATTTTTCTCTAATTTGCCTGCAATAAAGCATTCGAAATGTCCTCCTATAAAGCTTTGTTTCATTTTAAGCTCCTTATTTGTTTTTCCTCGTTTGTCGCTACCATATTGTTTTGATTAAACATTTCGTATCTACGTTTCAAAGCACTGCATTGAAGGTTTGAGGAAGAGAAAAAAGTTTAACGAGCAATTATTTGCTGAATAGAAAGAGAAAACAATTCTCCGGGAACAATTTCACGTTTTGATCTTTTTCTTTGTGTTTCGAGCGTCGCTTCTTGCCGTCTGTTCTGACGTGATAAGTAGTTTTAATGCCCGCCGTTGTCTGCGATTACGTGGAAGCATTGAATTATAAAATTAATTTTCACGAAAGCGAGCTGTTTGTTTTGTAAATAATCGAATTCATCTTAGTCGTTCGTATGTATGAAGAACGAAGCGTTATTAAAGAAATAAAAGTGTTTCTTCAGTCAACGCGCATAATGTCTTGGTTTAAATATTTTTCTCGGAAAATAATAATGAATTCATTTTAAGTTTCAATTATTGGTAAATAAGACAATAGTCGAAATATGAAAATAAGATTGACACACCTCTCAGTTATTTGCATTCTATAATTAAGAAATTCTTTTGTTAAATTTTCGATAAGCGGAGTTTTAACGTAGGATTATGTTCCCCCGATTGGGGTCTCAGGAATAAATTTGATTCACACACCAAAACGCCACAAAAAACGGTGTATGGGAGATCCTCTATATATCGGTAACTACCTATGTTAAAAACATAACTAATGTCTTATTTTAGAGATAAAGGGTAACAACATAAGTCACAAAACAAGTTGAAAATCGGAATTGTAGTTCAGAGACTACCGAGTCACAAAGTTGGGTAAAAATACGCATCAATTGGTGATGCGTATTATCCCTTATATTTCTTACCGAATTCTTCTAGAAACAAGAGTATCGTGAGTAATTTCGAGAAACAAAAGAGTATCACGAGTAACAAAGAGAAACTTTGAGAAACAAAAGAGTCACGCGAGTAGAGTAGTCCTATGCTTTTAACATCATCTGCTGTTTGGAAAAAAACAGCCTACCGTCATTTTTTAGTTCTTAGCGATGCCGTACAAAAGCTAGCCTTCTATCTGTTAAGAACAAATATTTGTTTTCTAAATATATTTCTTTGAAATATCACATTCCCTGTCAACAGCACAATACCTCTTATAACCAAAACAAACCATAAAATAAATTTTCGTAAATGCACTTTCTTTGTTTCTTAATTAACGAAGTTATCCATTTTCATAAGTTTTTGTTTAGTAAAAGTGCTGTTACGATAAAAGCGAACTTGGATTTTAGCCATTTGTCTCCACTATTCAAATAACACTGTAATAGAAATAATATATATCGAGTAGAACAGTAAGAATAAATGGCTCTTGGGAAATATAAAAAGCGAAACAAACACTATTTTCTCTATGTGTGTCTTTAATATTAACGCTCAAAATATTTAGCTCTTTGCCCACCGCCATTAGTCTACTGAATTTTTCGTAAATTAATACTTTCGACTATGATTATACTTAATATGTCTTCTATGAGTGCAAAGGAAATTTGGGATGTGGAAAGGGACATTAAATATTTTAGTAGCATGATTCTAATTTAGGTTATATTTGTAGTAGTTATGTTATTGATAACGCACGAAATCTATACGTATGAGGACGAATTAACACTAGAGTTAATATAATTAGTTTATAAAAATTATTACTGAAATAATGAAATTTTAATACATTATAAAATAGTTGTCTATAATGTTAGAATTGTTATCTTCACCTTGCAATGAAAAGGATGAATGAATACTTTAAACTTTTGCTTAAAATATTTAATTGATTCTTCAACCGCCAGCTCAATCAGCTTCAAATAGATCAACTCAAATAGTTCAATAGGTGATTTACGAACAACAAAATCTAGTTCATTGTCTATGTCGTCTAAATCACTGTCATCTAAAGTCCACAAAAAACTCTAGGCTTCCTGCGCAGTTAAAAATTTACGTGGCATTCTAAATTGAAAGCAGCAAAATAATTTTCAAAGGAAAACAAAAGTCAAGCATGCTAAAACGGAAAATACTAGGACTGCATCGATGAATTTCAAAATACAACTGATTTCATGAGCATCATTACTCAATGGACTTTATGCGCGTGTCGTCATAGTCACGTGACGGCGGGATGCCTAAAACAGCTGATCGGAATTCCAATAGAATGCATATCAAGCTAAAATAGCTTATTTTTTCTGAAATAATGACAAATAGCCATAATCAGTTATTCAATTATTGTGAAATATATTGAAACTCAAATATATTTTTAAAAAAACATTCAGAGATAAAGATTGTGTATTGAGAGTCACAAATATAAAAGAAAGCTTCGTCACACGAAGCATATCGTATTTCTGAAGGGATGAAGATCACAACAAACAGTCCGAATTCGGCGGCATTAGAGAAATAATTTATAGCAATAAAATGTTCTGCCGAAATACTTCGTTAAGAGATTGAAGAAAAAATTTAATAAAATTTCAGTCGACAACATATTGAGTTAATAAAAGAGGGCCTGCGATTGTTATTTATTAAAACTAATATTCTATTATTTTTATCCAAAAAACCTGCTTTTATAGGCAATGATCATAAAATAAAAAAACTGTCAGAAATATATACGATTATGGAAAAATTTTAATTTTCTATAAAAGAGCATGTATTATAAGCGAATTTTACATTTTACATAAAAAGTATCTATACCAAGTGTTACAAAAAGCATATAATCAGCACAGAAGAAATCAATTTTTTAAAAAGCAAAAGAAGCTATTTCCATACAAAGCAAAAATTCACTTATTTCGAGTTGTGACATTACACAAGAATGCATCGTTGCACGAACCACTGTCTTATTTCTGTAGCGATAAAGATTGCAAAAAATCGTCCTTAATCGACTATAATAGATAAATCGGTTTTATCAATAAAATTTTCTGACGAAATACTTCTCTAAAAATCGAAGGTAAAAATTTAAATTGATATTTCAGTCGTCAATTTATGTGACGATTATACATAGTAAATAATAGGCGTTTACTTTGTTAATCCCGCCACAGCTGTTTTTTTATACTCTCGAACCCGAACTGTGCATAAGGTCCATTCTTGAAGAACACTCCAGCCATCATGTCTGCACATAATGGGGTGTGTTCTGGTACCCCGGTTGGGTGGGGAGACGTCACTTTTCCCGTTGTTAACGTGCGGAAAAAGTGACGTCTCCCAACCCAACAAGGAGTACCAGAATAGACCCGAATATGCATAAATGCCTGTCAGACAGACTGCTGGCGCCTGTATTACTTCTAGAATTGTAATCTTTGGAATGCAACTGAGAAAAGAAGGACTTTCTCCATTACTAACTGATGGGGGTTAGGTAGTAATGCATTGCACCATCATCCTATTTATAGGACAGTCAAAAATGTAGGGAAAGTTGATCTTCGAGATCATTTTTTGGCAGTGATTTTTAACTAGAATAAAAGTATGTAATATTACCTCAATAAAATTATATGTATATTTTTCTTGAAGGTCAAAACTTTAAAAAAATTGTGTATTGAAAATGAAACAAAAAAATCTGTGAAAAAAGCCATTTTAAAAATTTAATAAAAATATCTAACATTAATTTAAACGTGCGAGAAATGCATTTATATATTAAAATTACTCTTGAATAACAAACCGTCTTTATTTAGAATTTAAATATTCAAAAGAATTTATATAAAGGCCACTTATGTGTGCTGTCCTATTTTTAGGGCGATGAGGAAATATGAGTGATACAACCCGTAATTTTCTATAAGGTGAGCTAAGTATCATATTTTATGCACCCTAAAATTTAACTATTTGGCAAGTACTACTACCTATAATAGGGCAGTTCAAGCTCGTTTGATCCATTCTGATTTTAAAAGGAAACATGTTTGCCATTTCAATCTAATGCATTGCTCAGTTTGATAAAAATTGTTAGTTGCTCCATTCAGGTTCTCGATGCATTGTTCTTCAGAAGAAATATGCCCCTAAATGAGCTGGTGATCTTGGAGTAAGCAAAAAATTTGTCAAACCTTAAGAACAAGATTTTGTGGAGTCGTTTCACTTGACAGTTGCAAAAGCCATTTTTTCAGGTTTCAAAAGTTAACTGATGATGGAGACCAAAATAATGAATATGACTTGTTTTGTTGCACTATCTCTATAATGTACTTTTAAGCACTAAATAAACACATAATGCATTTACTGGTGGCATTGTCCATATTTTTATTTTGGCTTAATGTTCCTCTCACTCCTTCATGTAACAAAATTCCAAATTTCTTAACTTTCTGATAAAAAGTTCCACCTCTGAATAGAAAAACTTTAATTATGAACAACCTATATTTTAACTAACCAAATATAATACACTGATAATAAGTAAAGTCCCATCTTTTAAATCAGAGTAGAAGCAATTCGAGATTAATTATATTCTACATAATCGCACCAAGTTAAAAAAACAGTAAAAAGTAAATACTGCATGAAAATATAGTTTAAATTGTAATGTTTGGGTCTTTTGTATTATCACCTCCGAAGCATCTTTTATATTTAAATTCCGTAAGGATTTTAAATATGTCTTCTAAATTTTTAACCTAACTGTAAGGCTCAGTTTCCTAAATTTTCAGTAAAATTTGTCAGCTTCTTTCTTCTGAAACTTGTGAAATGCTCATGGGATAAGGCATGGAAAATCTTCTATGGAAAATTAAGTTTGAAAAAGCTTTTTGTTGCCGATATGTTACTTTTCAACATTAATTTCCTACGTGATGGAAAAGCGCGCCTTAAAAGATTTCTTCTTCTTGGTGAAGGAACAGACTTTAAGCGTGAGGAAAGTATTTTATGAGTGTCATCTTCGCCACTGGGGGCTATTCCTATGCACACAGTGTCTCCGGGAGCTATTTACATGTCTCCTGACATAGGCCGGGATGTTCTAAGAGAAAATATTTCAGAATAAAAAGAATATTCGAACAATCAAACTGGAACAGAAATGCAAAATTTCCGAAGCAGTAGCAACTACAAAATACTGTCTAAAATCTAAATTAAGCCCACGAAAAAATCTTAACAATACTGTTAGTATTAAAATGATTGCAATGAAACAGAGCATCACATGTTTTTAAGAATTTTTGCCAAATATGCATATATAGCTGTTATTCTCATTAAATTATATATCTTAGTTGCTTATTTTATATTATCGTCTGTGATCAAACTTACATTTTCCATCCACTGTATATTATTACTCATCTGAGTTTCACACCTACGTAACGAAATGGATAAGTTATATGAATTTTTACTTTTTTGAAGGGGAATGTTTTTCAGACTGAGTTAATAAATTCTCTAAAAATTGCCTGGTCTATCGAGGATAAGTTAGAGAACACATTGTTTGAATGGATTAACTTATTTCCCACCTACTGAAAAAAGAAAGCGCTAAGTAAGTCAGTAAACCAACTGAATTTCTTATTAACAAACATCTGAAAATTCTGAGTATGTCAGACTTTGTCATTATTCATTTTTAGTTTTGCATTTACAAATTTAAAGAGTTTTCAAATGCTTTTCTTATCCCAACTCATTCGAATGAAATGCTTTTTATTCTCTTACTTTCGAAAACAATCTGTATAGAAATATATACATATTTTCTTTCACTAAAAACAACGGAAGTATGTCTCATCGTCTTTAGAATTCGAAATAATTTGGTGTCTGAGTACACTCATAGAAATTTCAGAACGCAATTTCAAATGTTTAAAATCCCTTGACAAATGCAGCATATGTTTGTGTGTTTTATTAGAATTTGCTTTCGAATCCCTACAGACTTTCCTTGTTGAATCAAATGAGTACACATATTTTTTGCTTGCTTCAAAAAATATAAGATGTCTGGAACAATATTTTGTGGATTCTGAATGTAATGTAATAAAAACTGAATGCTTTTACAGAGCTTATACAAATTTTAAAGGTGGGCCAAGCGTACCAAAAATATCAATTACTAAATAAAAATATAATAACATATAAGTGAAACCGACTATGAGAAGGATATCGATACAAGAAAACTTAAGATTAACTGAATGCAGGTATGATTTTCAAAACAAGTTAATTAAGCTAATTGCAATAATGCTACAGAAGGTTCTAGAAACACCAGTACTCGGCCATGGTTAGTATTAATTCGGAAAGATTCAGCTTCACACAATCATCAGTATGTGACCATAAAAGGTCTCTACTCGACCAAGTTTTTATTCGGAAATCTTTCACCACACAAAGGTAACTGCTGCTAACCCATTTCTATTAGTTACTCCCTGAGTTAATTGTAATGTACAGTTTGATACTACTTTAGCTATATTTTTGACTGCAAGAATAATGGCTTGTTTTAAGGAATTCCCTTTAGATCCAATAATCTATTCTAGCTCGCACAAATGATAACCCTACCTAGATATTCCTAAGAAGAAAATTTTTACAATTATAAAACTGATGTCTCTTTAAAGTTTGATCGAATCTGCTTCAAATCTCACGTCAAAACAACATTTAAAAAAACACATTCTTTTCGACAAGAAGAGGAAGCAAAGCTTTAATTTCTTTTGTAATCTATGGAACTTCATTTCGAGATCAAATTTGTATCAATTTACATAAATCAATATATCAAATCTATTGCTTCAGTAATATATATTCGCAAACATCAGTTCAAAATGAATTTTAAAGAGTGGATTTGCAGAAGCAGAGACTTGCGCTCTTCAAGCTAACTCATTTCTCTATTTCCCTTCCTTAAGGGGTTATTCACAGAGTTAAAACATGCAATATTCTATCATACTGCATAAAATTAATCGAAATTTCCCCCAACGCCAATGGTTTCAGGATAATTTAATTAATACTTTATTCTTCATATTGTATGCATCTGACGTGCACTTATTCGTATATTCCCCATTAATTTATACTGTATGCCTCATAAATGATATGAAAGTTAATAAAACAGACCAGATTAAGATTGCACGGATGCCTTTAAGGTGTAGAATGAAGGCAGAAAAATGATCGTATCAGAGAACTGATTTTATTAAAGGATGCATCCGTGAATAAATGCATCTACAACTGCTTGCGTTTCCACAAAGACAAAATATGAATATATCTCCAGAGCTTGCTTATTTTTAAGGTGAACTCATTCGTATATTTTCCCGTAATATTACTAGATGCAGCGCAATCAGTAGCGAATCCAGGAGGGCTATGGGATTGTTGCAGCCCCCCCCCCCCCAGAGATAAACCAGAATTCTTGATTTTATTTAAAATCACGACAACTGTTCGTTTTTAATTTCCCTTTTTAAAAAATAATAAAAACGTGGCAACATTTCTTTCTGGTATGACAGGCTCGAAATTTTCCTACTTTTCTAGTCATTCCACTTGTACTTGTAGCTTTGACGAGATCGAAATCATTTTTTGGCTAGTTATTTCACTGTATTTTTTATTAAATCATAGAAATTATTGTAGTGTTCCTTATGATTTTTATTGGCATGAGAAGGAAGACCGCAAAGTTAAAGTGTTTTGGTTTACATAAGCCATGAAGTTTGACAGTCGCCCTTGCCTTCCAACAGACCACCCAAATCCTGGATTAGCCATTGAGCGTAAATGATATGGACATTAACCAAATTCACCGAAGTGAAATAGAATAGATACTTCTAAGAAGAATGAAGACAGAAAACTGATTTCATCAGCGAATTGGTTTTGTTAGCATTCGCGGGTAAATGTATCTACAATTGTTTACATATCAACAGAGACAAAATATGCGGGTGTGTCTAGATCACAGACTTCTCCGGGTTTTTTCCAGAATATTAATTTCTCGCATCATCCCGCAGACTCTGCGTCGTCCTCAGCGATTGCATATTAAAGCACGTTCTTCTGCATCCTCACGTTCTTCGCAGGCATCCCAGAAACACTTATCGGCGTCGAAGGAGGCCGCGTCTGCAGCTGAATTATGGATGAGCAGGCTTTTGTTTACTTTGGCGTGAACGACTTCTGCGAGATGGAAGCCCAAATTGTCCGAGTTAATGGTCCCGATTTCTCGGACCGCCGCATTCGCGGAATTTGAATGAGACGTCCTAATTGAAAATCTCCCATTCCTGTCGCCTCGTCGAAACTACTTTACAAAATTTCCTCCAAGATATTTGCTTCCAATTAAGCAACGTCCACTCGATAAGTGGAAAAGCGTTTCAAAGTTTAGCTGACAGGGTCACTCTAGACTTACGGAATTCCAGGCGAGATTCCTAGGTAAATCTCCATTTCAACGGTAGAGCCAAGATTTTGCTAGGATATTAGTTAGGATGGCCTTCGAATTCTGAGTGATTACTTGTCAGGTAATGCTGGTTTTTCTGAGTATCATTAAAGTATGTATTCTTTTCGCAAGATTTGATACAGGGAAATTCGGGCATTTTTGGAGACTTTATTGTACTTTACATCCAAAAATCTGAAAGCGCAGTAGAACGTCTACTTCCTGTGTTAATTTGAATCGTAATTACCTCGGATATTCAAAACTCGATTAATAGAGACTAATTTTAAAATGTGACTTATTTTCTTTTCACAAGGTTTTCCAAAATCTTTTATTTGAAATCCTCAAAAGTCCTAAAGTACTACCGCGTATAAGTATTTTAACAAACTATTTTACTAACCTTCAATCGTCTTACATGCATTTTTGAAACATTAAATGGTTTTGATAAAAGGATTCGTAATTTATCTTATGTTCGAGGTTTCCATTTCATTTTTTCTAATGATTATAATATAAGAATATTTTTGTCCGCGGAACACCACAAAATTTTTCAGCATATTTACAGTACTATTTTTTTCCTGTAAATGCAGAGAGTTCTTCACAACATTATTGAAGCCTTCCAGAATGAAACTGTGAGGATTTTTCCTCTCAATAATTTCTTCAATTATGAAAGATAACATCCCAATAACAACGTTTTACAAGCCTTCTCATTGAAAGCCCATCCACCCACCAGGGTATACTGTTTCAGTGTTGATTTTTAAAGTTGAGTTCAGTTTTAGTTATATTAACGTCCCGTTTCGAAGCAACACGAGGGATATTTTGGAACGGACCTCATCATGTTGAACAGCAGTCAGATGACGAGAACTACACCTGAACTCGCACCGCCTTCTCGAGACTTCCACACCACACCACCAGGATGACGTTTGGTTATTATGGTTGATTTAAAGTGCTACATGCAACACACACAGCGAATCTTCAGTGCGATCGGGTTTCGAACCTGGCCTTGAAGCCGAGGCCTTACCAGTAGGCCACCGCGCCCCTGATTTTTCGGTTCATCGCATCTGCGTTATTTTTAGCGGCGGTCGGTTATTTTAATACACCGGACATCCAAGTACTAGGATTGGGTGATTTCAATATGAAAATATTGAAAAATCAATATACAAACAATGATATCATCACGCTGAATGATTTACTCATCCGAATTCCCAGATACAAACAACCGCTTAGAGCTGGCGAGTGTAATACATGTATCTTGTTTCCAATGACTAAGAGAGCAAACGAGAGGAATAACTAAATGTCCTCAAAGAATTAAATCTGTGGAAATGAACCACTTATCCGGGGTTTAATGTGTGACATGTAAGCTTTTCTAATCTTTATGAATTCAGGTTTTATCTTCTTCATCCAACCAAGATTTCAACTTCTTTAGTAGACTTTAGGTCAATTCGAACAAATCAAATTGTCCATACACTGCATGAATGCCATTTGAGATGCTGTAGAAAGTTGAACTCTGTGCGTGAGAGCCTAAAATGTTTATCCGTCAGTATTAAATGGAAACTTTTGATTCAAAATATACATCATACATCGCAAATCCTATACTGACTGAACCTTTCAACTACTTGAGAAAAAAGCATTTCTTTTTTTTTGGAAGTGAGCGAAGACATCCTCTTTGCCACAAACGCGAATAAGGAGAAAACCATTTTCACAGGTAAAATGCATATTTTTGGATAAAGAATAGCAACATTTTCGAACAGCGCGATTTTTATATAAGAAATTGAAAATATTTTCTGTATTTGAAATGCAGTTTCTGAAGCTGTTATTTGTGGAACCTTTTTCTTTAACTTTCAGTCGGAAGCTGTATAACTTATTTTTACTATTTTGCTTGATGGAATTTTGGGGGAAAATGAAACAAGAAATTCAATGCAGAAAAAAACTTCTCCCTAAGAATCATTTTCACTTAAAAATTTCCAAAATTTATTACATAAAAGTTTAAACAAAAATTAAACATTATTAGCCTTCTTTAAGGAAGTATCTATTCCTGAATTGCATGTAAACTATTGGGAGAGTCTGGAAGAAAAGTGTTTTAATGCACATGCACAGAAAAATAGAATGCTTACTTCTCGCAATATATTAGTTTAACTGAGATGTGGATGTTTTTTCAAATACCTTATTTTGTGCTCTATTTGAATTCATTAGACGTTTGTGATATCCTAATTTAAAAAGAAAGTTAAGTTTCAAATCTTAATCTCTTGCCAATAGATAAAGGTAGAAGTAAAGTCATCTTTTCGAATTAGGTTGTTGCTAAATGCTTAGTCAGTAACGGCCACTAGACACGACTCGGGACCTGTTTACTTAGCAAGAGCACGGATCATTAATCTAATTCTTAGTGTAGATAAAGCTTGGCGCCGGGAACTTAGGGTTTCAGGTTCGATACCCGATTTAAGTGTCAATCCGCCTTAATTGGACGCTGTTGTACGGTAAATCATACGCATTGACCAAACGTCCTCCCGCTGATGTGGTGCGGTAGTTTGGAGAGGGGGTGCCATTTCAGGCGTCGTCCTGATCTGACCGCGGTTCGAAATTTCGAGGTCCGTCCCAAAGTGGCCCTCGTGTTGCTTCAAAACGGGAAGTTAATATAACAAAACTTGACTAAGCTATTGGTTGGTCTCTATTTGATTTGTTTTAAAGGACTTTATTAAGTTTTTCTTTTTCCAAAGGGATTATTTCCCTTATTTCGGTTGATGGATAAATTCAGGCAACAGGGGATATAATTTTTGGCTATGTAGTCATACCCTTGACCGAAAATTTATCCATATTAGAACTCTGAAGGAGAGTGGTCTTCGATAAAGTTCGCCATTCGAGTTCTCTTCCATTTCATTCATTTTAATTGTTTTTCCTTTATATTCTAAATGTGTTCTTTTATATGTTTTAATTATTTTAATTATTAGAACACCAATTTTTGTTGTTTAATTCAGTAGTAATTTGCTGGTTAATGGTAGGACAATATAGTTGATGCAATCAATGAATGATGTTGCGTTGGTCGCGAAAAAAGGTGTATTGTTATCGCTATTGTTTACTTCTTCTGTATTTTTTCTTTTTTTTTATTCTATTTTCTATTGGTAGAAGCCCTCTTTAGGGAAAAAACTCGTATGCTTCTTCAAACTGAAGTCTGGTAGGTTTATTTCGATTCGAAAATATTCAGAAAAGGATTCTCTCTTCTTATTTCCTGGATGCTATCAAACGCACATGGAAATCCACAGGAAGAATAACAATTCAAATTCCCTCGAGGTAAAATAAACAGGATAGCATCTCTGTTTTGGATGAAAAAGTATTACTTCCTCCTTAATAAATGTTAAATCTCTTCACAATCATTCAGAAAAACTCTAAATGACACCTCGTTTTAGGTTAAAATGTTTGGTGCGCATTTGTTTCTCTCAATTATTGTGGGTACAAAATTTTCTTCTGTTAAATAATTGTCCTCTGAAAATCGATGCATCTCTTCATTTCATTACATATACTTTCACAACATCGAAAATTTTTCATATCAGTTACCTCGAATAACCAATAAACATGCCGATAAGCGCTTTGTCATTTTTCTGCTCATGACCTTACAGCCTTTCATTTATATTCAGTTCGTTTATTCGTATTTAGATGATCGGGATATTTCTCAAATAAATATTAGGTTTAGTGACTTGGTTATTTTCATCTGAAGATTAATGAAGTAAAGTTGTCTGGGACACATCCTCTAATAACAGAGATCGTCTTCTATATCAAACAGAGAAGCTCAGTATAACGAGAGCAAATATATTCTTATAATTAAGAGACCTAACTAAATTAATACTATCTACCAGCGATCACGATTTCAGTTCTTTGTGTGGCAGAACGCAGCAGATGAGATATTATAATGAAGGCTTCCTTTTCCAGAACAGTCTTTTTTCCTCTTCGGTCTCAGAGTCCAAAGTTTAGGGAGAGAAAGATCTTCTTCCGAAAAATGGTTTTAACCGGGTCTTTGAAAAGAGGATTACAAATCGGCTGTCTCTGAAAGCGCTGTTAATTGCTAGGGGTTTCGGTGCTCAGAAGCGCGCCATTAATTTTCCGGTTGGAGAAAATGTGTTCTTGAGTTTGGTAATTCCCTAATTTGTGGAAGGAAACCCAAATGAAGTGAAATGAGAATCATCGAAGCATGGGAAATTTAAGGTGGATTTTTCCTACGCTTCTGATGTATTGCCTCGAAGAGAGATGCCACCGGGAATTCTTCTTAAAAAGTATCCTTGAGGGATCGACTGTTTGCCGTGATAAGAGATAAATATTCTTCCAGCCTTCTGAATTTAGTTCAGAGCATTAAAACTTTTAGTCGTTGAGTAATGCTCACCTTTCGCTACCATGAAGATTAGGCAGACTGGAAGAAACATATTTTAAAGCACATCTATTTAAAAGTTTCCAAATCTAACTAACGATGTATGAATACTTTTCTAAGTACTTTGCATTACCGCAATACAGCGCATTTTAACGGAAATAGTTTTAAAAAATTATTCTCCTTTAACTTTAATCAATGCTTATGACCTGTTAAGAAATCTAGTTGCCTTCGGTTGTCTTTCCGTCTTGTAGAATGGAATAAATTTTCAAATTTTTTGCAACAAGTCCTTAAGGTATTTCTCCAATTTTGGCAAAGTTGTCTGACTAAGGTTAAGAAACGCATCTAATGTGTTAACGTTCCTATTCCTTTAACTTCGATAGTAATCTTATTTAATGTAACTTCCCTATTTTAAATGCCATATTAATCTTATTTTTCATTTAAAGTGACAAATTCAAGTCGATTCTGAAAACAAGTTAGATAGCTAAAATTACTAATATAATAGCCCAGATCTGTCTCTCACTGATTCGGTAAAGCTCTGATGTCACCAACAATAAAATTCGCACCATAGACTTCAATGAGCACTATTTCATTGTTAGAGCAACTAAATTTTAGTTATTTTAAATTTAAATTTTCGATTTTGAAATTTAATTGCTCTAAAATAGTGACATAAAATTTGATATCGATTTATATAAAATTTATCTCGCTATTATCAATAGTTCGCGAGAAATTTTAAATTTTATTGATCATATATATGAAATTAATTTCCGTTTTTAATAGAAAGTAGTAAATCACGTCAGTGGTATATCATGCCCGTGATATAGTTTGGACGCCACGATGCATCTGATTATTTATTGCAATCGTATATCATCACGCTGCCAAAAAATATTTACCAATTATATCAATTTGAAAATATTTTTGGCAGCATTTGACATGCAGAGAAGTGCTTTGTAAAAAGTGTTAATAATACGTAAATAAAAAAATATTTCCTGTCATAAATCATATGTTTATTTTATTTGTTTTCAATCAATGTTAAACATTTCTCTCGCTTATATCTATTTAAACACGTCAAATCTGTCTTGAAAAATCTCAAATGAAGAAGCAATTTGCACCCGTCATGATGGACGAATTACTAGTTGTTATACAATATTGTCACGAAGTTGCAAAGAATTACAGAATACGATTTAGCAATAAAATATATTTAGTAACTCGACGCAACAAGGAACACAAGAGAACAGAGAACCACAACTTGTGACACTTAACATTTATATATTTAAGGAATAATCCAGAATCATACATCTAGAATTTTTTTTAAAAAACAGGACTTCCTAGAACATGAAACACATTTTAAATAAAAATACCTGATACTAACTGAAACTAACTAACTAACTGAAAAATACTAACCAACCATGGCCGGGATTTGAAGCAAGCAATGATTTGCAGTCCAATGCTCTACCAACTGAACCACGGTGACCTTTGTCTAGGTCTCTTTGTGCGACAAAATCTTCTCACCAATATTGTAAATCTGCCTCAAATGTTTGACCCAACATATCGGGAGATGAGTTCTAAAATGCATACTCAAATTTCCTCACTGTACTTTAAATTATAATGCAAAGCACACCATATTGAGTACGTATACGAAAAAATCTAGGATAGAACACTTCTTCCCCGGTTTGAAAAATAAACGAATTGAAGAATTTTAATGAAGTTCGGTTTTTAAGGCGAATAGTTCCATAATTCTAGGCTTGTTCCTCATCCATTATGCACATTGAAAAGTCAGAATTGCTCTTGTTTTAATTCCCCAAACCATTCCAGGTAATGAAAGGTACAAAAAGCCATTTAAAAAGGCTCTAGGCGTGAAGCATTGACGAATGGCGCCTGCGATCCGGACGAAATGAGACGTCAAGTGCTTCAACATGAAACGCGAGGTTTTAGAGAGCCATTGGAGAAACCCATCCAGAAACGCTCTACGATGCACGCTGTTTAATTTCGTGTGACTAATGTGACTCCTGTATAGAGATGACGCGCACGGCAAAGGAAAAAATCCCCTTCTGGTGTAATTACGAGTTCGCTATTATGTAAAAGAAGATATTTATGGGTCCTGCCGTAGTGTTTCCTTTACAAATTAATTTTAGTCTCCGAGGTACGTTTTGGGGTTGGAAAATAATTATAGGAAGAAAAACGCTTCCCTGCTGTTAATCTAAAAAATGCAAGCAAAAAGTGATGGAAAAAAATAAAATTAAAAATATAATTAATAGAACGAGGAAGTGGGGAGCTGTTTTTGTGCCTTGAGCAAAGGTTTGGGAAATTTTCGTGTTTACGAAGTGTGGCGGCCATTTTTCATCAGCCTCTGTAGAATTATAAAAAATGAAATGCATATAAGAAAAAAATCCGTTGCTGATAGACGGGATAGTAACGATTTGTAAAATTTGAAGGTTTCATTAATGAATTATTTTGCTTTCGGGTTTGTTTGCATTTAACTCGAAAAGATTTCTTTTGAATTAGCTACGACGAAAAGTTTTGGGTTCTGTTTTCCGATTTTTTGGAATGAAAAACTCGGCTCATATAATGCAAGGAACCATGTTAAACGTTTGAAATTAAATTTAGGAAAAACTTCAAGAAAAAGTAATTAGTAAGATCGATCATCACATTCTTTTCTTAAATTACAGCAGCATAATATTAAAATTATCCATTCGGGAATTTTCTATATTTTATTGGATTTTAAAGAATTAAGTGTAAAGAATTTTTTACAAACATTTTGAAGAACTTAAGAGAATCATGTTGAGATGATACCAGGATCACTCCAAAATATCAGCTACCTCAGAATGATGTGTAGAAGAGACGAATAACATTTAAATTTTTAAAATATTACTAGAATTATTTTCACTGAAGTGTTTTTGTCAATCGAAAATATCAAAAGTTTTGAGAAAATGTCTCAAAATGTGCAAATTATTAAGGGAATATTAACATGTTTTAAACGTATTTCGAGAGCTCAGAAATCACTCAATATTTTTAATTTTTATCTGAAAATATCTTTCGTATTTCGAGTGCCTTTCTGAAGTTAAAACTTTCAGTTGTGACTATATTTAAGTCGCTCTCTTTATAATGCAAATGACGCTGCAAAAATTGGTATTTTTCCACTTTCTAAAATACCAAGTATATAAAGGAAAGGCATTATAATCGTCAAAATATTCATACTCGAAATTTTGATGCATGCACATATTTCAGAACACACCCGAGTCCGAAAAATACATTTCGGAAAAACAACTATTTCTCTGTGAGCGCAGTAACCTAAAAATGCAACGAATTTTTAGACTAAACATTTTTATGGAGCCTCTTCACTAAATTCGCAGATTATTATGAAACTTAATACAAAATCTGTCCGTGGGAAGTTTCAATGTAGTCTTTGCCCGTATGAACAGAACATAGCTGTTCAAAATACAAATAGCTAAATTGGTAGAATGAATCATATTGATTTATCAGTATGATTGAAATTTAAAATTTTGGATTCAATTGCCCAAAGGATCGACTGTTTCTTGGTCTGTGCATTTGCGGGCATATAAGCTTGATAAATAATACAAGCAACAACTTAGACAGAAGATGTTGGGATGTTTGATACAAAAATCGTAGATCTGAATCAAATTTTAATCTCAATCGGTAGATGGTAAAACGCCAAGTTCCACACCGAAAGGACAAAGCGTTCCATAATGCGTTAGTTAAGGTATCTGACTACGTCTAAAAGACGGTTTTGGGTGGAAATTCACAAAATTTTTTATGGTTTTACTTTAAAGCCCATTTATTTAGCTTTCTAAATCTGGGTTTATTTTATTTTTACGATGAATAGAAATGGAGATATAGAATGTTTTATAAAGCACGGTAGCTGAAAACGAAACCGGAAGTTGGCTGTTTTCCCTCGTTATACCCAATACACCGCATTCTGAAGTATAAATTAATTTGCTTTTTATTTATTTCGATTAATTATACACTCTATCTGCAAGTCATGTCAATTTGAATAAGATTTTGAGTTTCGACACGCTACTATGAACATTTTTGCCAAAATGCACATTTGTGGAGTTACAAAATTCACGTTTAGGGACATCGATAGCTTAATTGTTGTTTAATGATTGATTTTAAGATCTTAAAAGAGTATTTCATGAACTGGGAACAGTTCCTGGCCAACATATACATTAAAATAATATCTTAACCTCAATAACCATAGAATCGTCACTTCTAATAGACAGTCTTTGGCAGGAACAAAAAACGCTAGAAAAAAATTACGGGCTCTCAGAATGAAAAAATGTGATAAGATTCTGAATAAAGAAGGTATATCCTACAAATGTGACAAATTTTAAAAGAAGTTAAATAAATATATTTTTAATGAAAAGCAAATTAAAACTTAAAACGCGTTTTTTGGAAAACTCATATTTCATCAAAAGTCACTTACGCAAAACACGATATCTCAAAACATTATCTATATATTTCCTTGAAATTTTGTATATATGTTGTATAAAGGCAATGAACTAGACATATAGTTTTGAGATCAATAGTGTTTGATTTAGAGCTGCCTAATGTTGATTATACCTATGCATTTTGTGAAATTTTGAATAAGAGAATACTCGACTGGCCATAACTTTCCTGTAAATGCAAGTATTTCTTAGATTCTAGTTCATTGCCTTCACCATAGCTGTAAATGTGCTGTGTAGAGAAATAATTTGAATATATGGATTAAAATTTCTGCTAGAGTGTTTTGCTTTTTGCTCTAATTTTACCCCTTTTTTACCTAAATTATCCCATTTTACTGAATCTCAAGTGACATAAAATTTCCTGACTGGTATTAATGGTTGTTTTGAATCATATTGAGTCAGAAAATGAACTGAAATTGCACATTAAAGCACTTTTTCAAAAATTCGTTCCCGCACGTAGTCAGATACCTGGGAAGTCGATGGGAGCACATTCCCACTGTATACCACTCATTTTTAACATTTTATGACTTGCAATGAATGTATTCTGAATTTTCCACTTCTGACCAAATATGCTCAGTAAAATTCAATTTCGAAATACAGTGATAATAATATCCACGATCCTATGAACCCTCCGACTGCCGATATTTTTAAATCTCTGTTTAGATGAAATGTTTTCCAGTGCTTTTGAAAGAAGTGATTGTTATTCATGTGCAAGTCCTTATTAGTATAATATGATTAGACGCTGAAATAGTTCTAAATAAACACAATAGCTTGCGGACATAGCAGGATGCAGCAGAAAATATATTTACTTCCTACCCGCGGAAATAGCGGAATACGCATTCAGATGGTCAATTGTTTTCATATTAAATTATTTTCCTATTTTTGAGGAACGTTCTGAATGGTTATCCTATTAACCGAGAAAATACCAGAAACTAAAATTTTGTTTTAATAAAGTTCACGAAATTTTCAGAATATGGGGCCGAAGTTGGCATTCTAGCCAATTTTCATGATGCTAAGTCGTATAGTTATCGGGAGTTGACATTTTAAAACTCAAAAACTTATTTTGAGAAAACAATAAAAAAACAGTTAATTTCTTAAGCACTTTAATAGTGGTGTGAGCAAATTCATTCATTTTCACGAAAAATATAAGTGTAAATGTGCCCGAAAGTTTTGCGTTGTTGAGCGGGTTATATTATTCGTTAGGAAACGTCCTTAAAGAATAATTTGCAAAATGCGAAGAAAACAGCGAAAATCAGTAACATTCGCGAATCCTCTAAAAAACTGTTTAAAAAAATGCATGTAAATAGTTTGATATATAATGAAGGAGTTCGTTAAAATATTAAAACTTGGACTTTGCAGGCCTATTTTTATAATTTCAATTAAATTTTGGAGAACCAATATTTTCTACGAAGAACGGAAGTCACGATCTAAATTGTAGTCTGTATTAACTTAGTTTCCGATTATCCGAATTGATTACTGTCCTCCTCAACTCGAATAATCGAGATATACACACAAATGAAACCGGTATCTAATAGTGGGCGTAAAACCATGCGAATGTTTTAAGAAGGGAATCCAAAAAATTATAATTTTATGCAGTACGGGAAAAATATGCAGATTTAAACATGAAAATTATTTTCTTGAAATGTTTTATTAAATATAATAAAATATTATCACGCATAAATTTTAAAATTAAACAGAAATTCATTAATCATAAATCTAAAAATTTAAACCGTCAGTATTAGAAATATATAATTTTATAACGTTATTTATTCATGCAATAAATTGACGCAGAAAAAATAACGTATTCATGTTTATAACAAGACCATAAAAGGACAAGAATGCCATAAAAAATAGATAATGATGCTAATCAAAGAATGCAAGAAATTGATACTTTAATAAAAGAGAAAAACGACTCATAAGCATCGATTTATAATCTAAGGAAAAAATATTTAGAAAATTTAGCTTTTAATACAGAGGCCGTGAAAAAATAATCAAAAGTTTATATAAGAAAAAAGGTATTATTACAGCCCAGAGTAATATTTTTCTAATAATTTTTGATAGAAAATGTTTTAGAAAAAGTTTTATGAAACAACAGGAATTTGTTATGTACTCGAAGAATAATAAGTAGTTTGATGGAAAATATGGAATATTAGGATTTAAATAAGATATGTCTTTTTCGGAATTTTTATTTTAAAGTATTTATTAATGATGAGATAAAATTCTTTTATGAAAAATTTATCCCAAATAATCATTACTTATTTTAAGTATGAGAGAAGGAAACTTAAAAAATAAAGTTAAACTTTTATTTCATCTTCGATCAGATTAAAAAAAAGTCTTAAAAGTATCTCCTTTAGATAAAATTTTATTCTCATAAATGTGGTTGTTGAAACGTAAGTCGTACAGCTTATCCGAAAGAATTTCGAATAGAATTTTTATCCATGAAAATATGAATTTTAGAGATTATTATTGTATAATATAGAGATATTCAGATTTAAAAGCAAGATATTGCAGGGATTCCTGAAATCTTACATATTATTAAAGTAATTTTGTTTTTACTGCTGCGACGAATCTTTGCTACTTTTTTATAAGGATTAAAATATTTTTCTTCTTTTTTTTTAATATTATTATATCTTCGTGTGAAGTTTACTTTGTTCTAAGCTTTCAAGCAAATGTTATCCTAATTAAAGAAACTGCACCTCAGAAAAATAAATTTTAAAGATTTAAAATTTTAAGACCACTTCAAAGATAATAGTTTTATAACAATAAATTCTTTTGAAATTTTATAGAAAAAAATTATGTCAGCTTAGAAACGTGACTGAAATAAAAGCACTTAGATTGCATTTTAAACTGTTTCTGAAAAAGTGGAGAAAATTTTCAAAAGGCGAAATTTATTTTCGTTTTTTTTAAGTATATCTTTTCGTGAAAAAACGGGAGAATTTATAAAAAATTAGAAAGACTCTGCGATGTTTCTCTCTTTTGAGATGACAATACGAGATTTTATTTAAATATCCGGTTATGCGCACACAAATAAAGAAAAGAAACACACTTTAGAAATAAGTGCAATACGTCGCACTGAGAAACCAGAGCTCTTTCAAACCAACAAGCGAGACATATTAGTTCCCCCTTGGGAGGACGAAATTCATGTGACGCGTGTTTACAAACTGCAGCTTGTTCTACAAAAATGAACCTTTGGCAGCAAGAGGATTCTATAGAGCGTTGCAACAACCATCACCAAGAGTGGCTTAACATCAGAGATGTATATATTCAATTTAATATGTAGGAGTAAGCATCATACGGGTAAATCTAGTTAAAAATAGAGGATTCGAAATTGGACAGAAAAAATAATAATTAATTCATGCATGAAAATTCTGGAAGAAAATTAAATACTGACTTCAAATTATGCTAAAAATTTGATAACGGATATTCAATATTTGGTCAAAACCTAAATACTGACTGACAAAATGTTCACTATGTGCAAAATGAAAACCAGTAAATGGATTCTAAGTTAGATTTTTTTTTCCATTTCATAACTCGCGATACTTCATAGATTTTTCAGTATTGCTTCATACAGTTGCATTATTCATCTTTCTATCTGTGTAGTTTCAAATGAAATGTCTTCTGTAAAATAAAAAGGTAGTCATTACCAGTTTGCTTAAATTTCTATATTTAGTATTCAAGTAATAAAAGACAAATTCTACCAATTAAAATGGATTACTTAAAACAATCTTTCAGAAGCTTCAACAATATCCATCTTTCAAACAGAAATGAGATTCTTTTAAGGGTTATTTTTTAGTATTTCTACAAAATACTTCCCAATCATTTTGACATTCTGCGTATTATTATTTGCACGCCTCTGACGGGAGAACGCATATCAAAAAGAAGACGAAAAAGCTATGATCATCCATCATTTCGTACTGATCTCTATTGCATGTTTACGGATCCTACTATTGTTAGGATTGCGGTCGCTTTTCATTGGCTCTCAGCTTCACGTGACTTCGCTTGCTTCTGAATGATGTCATAGGAGCGCGCTTAGTTTGAATTTCGATTTTTGTCTTAGCTATTGTATCATGGAAAAACCAAAATTATCTTTATCTTGAATTCATCATTCCCTTTAGAAATATCCAAATAATCGTAATTAAATGTAAATACTGCATGAAAATATAGTTTAAATTTTAATGTTTGGATCTTTTGTAGTATCGCCCTCAAAGCATGTTTTAAATCTGATTTTAAGTATGTCTTCTACATTTTTAACCTAACTGTAAGGCTCAGTTTCCAAATTTTCAGTAAAATATGTCAGCGTCTTTCTTCTGAAATTTGTGAAATGCTCATGGGATAAGACATGGAATATCTTCTACGGAAAGTTAAGTCTGAAAAAGCTTTTTGTTGCCGATATGTTACTTTTCAACATTAATTTCCTTACGTGATGGAAAAGCGCGCCTTATAAAATTTCTTCTTCTTGGTGAATGAATAGACTCTAAACGTGAGGAAAGTATTTTATGAGTGACATCTTCGCCACTGGGGCAATTCCTATGCACTTAGCGTCTCTGGGAGCTTTTCACATGTCTCCTGTCATAGGCAGGGATGTTCTAAGAGAAGATATTTCAGAAAAAAAGAAGATCCGAACAATCAAAATCCAAAGAAGATCCGAAATGCGAAATTTCAGAAGCAGTAGCAACTACAAAATACTGTCTAAAATCTAAAATCTTAACAATACTGTTAGTATTAAAATGATTGAAAGGAAATAAATCATCGCATGTTTTTAGGAATTTCTTCCAAATATGCATATGTAGCTGTTATTCTCATTAAATTATACATCTTATTTGGTTATTTTAAGTTATCGTCTGTGATCAAACTTAAATTTTTCAACCACTGTATATTAATACTCATGTGAGTTTCACATCTAAGTAAAGTAATGGAAAAGTTATATGAATTTTTACTTTTTTGGAGGGAAATTCTTTTCAGACTGAGTTAAAAAATTCTCTTAAAACTACCTGGTCTGTCGAGTACTAGTTACAGAACACTTTGTTTGAATGGATCGACTGATTACCTACTAAAAAAAAGAAGTCGCTATGAAAGTCAGTAAAAGAACAGAATTTCTTACGAACAAACATCTGAAAATTCTGAATATGCCAGACTTTGTCATTCTTCATGCATTTTTAGTTATATATTTCCAATTTTAAAGAGTTTTCAAATGCTTTTCTTATCCGAACTCATTCAAAATGAAATGCCTTTTATTCTCTTGCTTTTGAAAGCATTCTGTATAGAAATATATGCATATATACTTTTACTGAAAACAACAGAAGTATTTCTCATCGTCTGTAGAATTCGAAATCATTTGGTGTCTGAGCATTCTCAAAGATATTTCAGAACGCAAGTTAAAATGTTTAAAATCGATTGAGAAATACAGCATATGTTTGTGTGTTTTACTAGAATTTGCTTTCGAATCCCTATAAACTTTCGTTGTTTAATCAAATGAGTACACATATTTTTTGCTTGCTTTAAAAAATATAAGATGTCTGAAACAATATTTTGTGGATTCTGAAAGTAATGTAATAAAAACCGAATGCTTTAACAGAGCTTTTACAAATTTTTAAGGTAGGTCAAGAATACCAAAAAAATCAATTACTAAATAAAAATATAATAACATATAAGTGAAAACGACTATGAGAAGGATATCGATACAAGAAAACTAAAGAGTAACTGAATGCAGGTATGATTTTCAAAACAAGTTAATGAGGCAAACTGAAAATAATGCTACAGAAGGATCTAGAATCACCAGTACTCGACCACGGTTAGTATTAATTGGGAAAGATTCTGCTTCAGACAATCATCTGTGCATGACCACAAAACTGTACCACAGATCTGTACTGGACCAAGGTTTTATTCGGAAATCTTTCACCACACAATGGTAACTGCTGCTAACCCATTTCTATCAGCTACTCCCTGAGTTAATTGTAATGTATAATTTGATATTACTTTAGCTATATTTTTCACTGCAACTATAATGGTTTGTTGTGCGGAATTCCCTTTAGGTCCAATTATCCATTCTAGCTCGGACAAATGATATCCCTACCTAGATATAACTAAGAAGAACTTATTTACTTTTATAAAACTGGTCTACCTTTAAAGTTTGTCCTGATCTCCTTCAAGTTTCACTTTAAAACAACATTTTAAGGAAAAAACATTCTTTTAGATAAGAAGAGGAAGAAAGGCTTTAATTTCTTTTGTAATCTATGAAACTTCATTTCGAGATCAAATTTTTATCCATTTACATAAATCAATATATCAAATCGATTGCTTGAGTTATATATTCACAAACATCAGTTGAATATGACTTTTAAAGAATGAATTTTCAGAAGCAAAGTACTTGCGCTGTCCAAGCTAGCTCATTTCTAGATTTCCACTCCTTAATGGGTTATTCATTGAGTTAAAACATGCAAGATTCTATCATACTCCATAAAATTAATCAATATTTCCCCCATCGCCTCTGGTTTCAGGATAATTTAATTAATACTTTATTCTTCATATTGTCTGCATCTAATGTGCACTTATTAGTACATTCTCCATTAATTTAAAATATATGCCTCACGAACGATATGAAAGTTAATACAACAGATCATATTAAGATTGCACGGATGCCTTTAAGGTGTAGAATGAAGGCAGAAAACTGATTGTATCAGAGAACTGATTTTATTAAAGGATGCATCCGTGAGTAAATGCATCTACAACTGCTTGCGTTTCCACAAAGACAAAATATGAAGATATCTCGAGAGCTTGCTTACACTTAAGGTGAACTCATTCGTATATTTTTCCGTCACTTATACTAGTTGCAGTAAACAGTGGCGAATCCGGGGGTTCTATGGGGCTGCAGTCCCCCGGAGCTAAAGCAGAATTTTTGACTTGATTTAAAACCACGACAACTGTTTGTTCTTAATTTCCCTTTTAAAAAATTATAAAAACGTCGCAACATTTCTTTCTGGTTTGACAGAGTCGTAAGTTTTCCTACTTTTCTAGTCATTCCACCTGTACTTGTAGCGTTGACACAGTCGAAAACATTGTTTGGCTAATTATTTCAATGTGTTTTTTATTAAATTATCGAAATTATTGTAGTGTTCTTTATGATTCTTATTGGCATGTCAGGGAAGTCCGTAAAGTTAAAGTGTTTTGCTTCACATAAGGCATGAGGTTTGACATTCGTCACGACGATAAAAAAATTCTTAACCTCAGCCTCCTCCCCCATACCCGAATCCTGGATTCGCCACTGAGCGTAAATGAAATGGACATTAACAAAATTCACCGAAGTGAAATAGAATAGATACTTCTAAGAAGAATGAAGACAGAAAACTGATTTCATCAGTCAATTGGTTTTGTTAGCATTCGTGGGTAAATACATCTACAACTGCTTATGTATCCACAAAGACAAAATATGCGGGTGTGTCTAGATCACAGCCTTCTCCGGGTTTTTTCCAGAATATTAATTTTTCGCACCATCCCACAGACTCTGCGTCGTCCTCAGCGATTGCATATTAAAGCACGTTCTTCTGCATCCTCACGTTCTTCACCGGCATCCCAGAAACACTTGTCGGCGTCGAAGGAGGCCTCGGCTGCAGCTGCAGCTGAATTATGGATGAGCAGGCTTTTGTTTACTTTGGCGTGAACGACTTCTGCGAGATAGAAGCCCAAATTTTCCGAGGTAATGGTCCCGATTTCTCGGACCGCCGCATTCGCGGAATTTGAATGAGACGTCCTAATTGAAAATCTCCCATTCCTGTCGCCTCGTCGAAACGACTTTACAAAATTTCCTCCAAGATATTTGCTTCCAATTAAGCAACGTCCACTCGATAAGTGGAAAAGCGTCCCAAAGTTTAGCTGACAGGGTCACTCTAGACTAACGGAATTCGAGGCGAGATTCCTGGGTAAATCTAAATTTCAACGGAAAAGCCAAGATTTTGCTAGGATATTAGTTAGGATGGCCTTCGAATTCTGAGTGATTACTTGTCAGGTAATGATGGATTTTCTGAGTATCATTAAATTATGAATACTTTTCGCAACATTTGATACCAGAAAATTCGGGAATTCTAGGAAATTTTATTGCACGTTACATCCGAAATCTGAAAGTGCAGTAAAACCTCTATTTCCTGTTTTAATTAGAACCGTAATCACCTCGGCTATTCGAAAACTCGATTAATAGAGACTAATTTTAAAATGTGACTTATTTTCTTTGGACTAGGTTTTTCAAAATTTTTAATTTGAAATTATAAAAATATGTCCTAATTTATTACCGCGTATAAACATTTTATCAAACAATTTTATTAACCAGCAGACGTCTTACATACATTTTTGAAATATTAAATGGTTTTCGTAAAAGGATTCGCAATTTTAGTGATGTTCGAGGTCACCATTTCATTTTTCCTAATGATTATTTAAGGTTATTCTCATAAGAATATTTTTGCCCGTTGAACACCACGAAATTTTCCAACAAACTTACAGTGCCATTTTTTTCGTGAAAATGCATAGAATTCTTCACATCATTATTCAGACCTTCAAGAATGAAACTTTGGACATTTTTCCTCTAAATAATTTCTTCAATTATGAAAGATAACCTTCCAATAACAAAATTTTACAAGTCTTCTCATTGAAAGCCCATCCACCCACCAGGGTAGACTGTTTCAGTTTTGATTTTTAAAGCTGAGTTCAGTTTTAGTTATATTAACGTCCCGTTTCGAAGCAACACGAGGGATATTTTGGAACGGACCTCATCATGTTGAACAGCAGTCAGATGACGAGAACGAAACCTGAACTCGCACCGCCTTCTCGAGATTTCCACACCACACCACCAGGATGAGGTTTGGTTATTATGGTTGATTTAAAGAGCTACATGCGACACAGCGAATCTTCAGTGCGATCGGGTTTCGGACCTGGCCTTGAACCGAGCCCCTGATTTTTCGGGCCATCGCATCTGCGTTATTTTTAGCGGCGGTCGGTCATTTTAATATACCGGACATCCTAGTACTAGGAATGGGTGATTGCAATATGAAAATATTGAAAAATCAATATACAAACAATGAAATCATCATGCTGAATAATTTATTGATCCGAATTCCCAGATACAAACAACCGCTTAGAGTTGGTGAGTGTAATACATGTATCTTGTTTCCAATGACTAGGAGAGTAAACGAGAGGAATACCTAAATGTCGTCAAGGAATTAAATGTGTGGAAATTAACCACTTATCCGGGGGTTAATGTGTGACATGTATGCTTTTGGAATCTTTATGAATTCAGGTATTATCTTCATCATCCAACCAAGATTCCAACTTCTTCAGTAGCCTTTAGGTCAATTGGAACAAATCTAACCAGACATGCGCTTGTATGAATGACATCTGAGATGCTGTAGATTGTGGTACCTTGTGCGTGAGAGCCTAAAATGTTTCTCCGTATTTATTAAATCGAAACTTTTTATTCAAAATAAACATCATACATCGCAAATCCTATACTGACTGAACCTTTCAACTATTTGAGAAAAAAGCATTTCTTTCTTTTTGGAAGTGAGCGAAGACATCCTCTTTGCCACAAAAGCGAATAAGGAGAAAACCATTTTCACACGTAAATGCATATTTTTGGATAAAGAATAGCAACATTTTCGAACAGCGCGATTTTTATATAAGAAATTGAAAATATTTTCTGTATTTGAAATGCAGTTTCT
>BGPR01002070.1:93219-110844 GCA_013235015.1 Araneus ventricosus
TGGGGACAAGATTGTTGCAGTCTTAGGGGACACCATACTGACAGAACGTAAGAACAAACGGACTGCAGTCTTAGGAGATACCATACTGACAGGACATATGGACAAGGGGATTGCAGATATTAGGGGATGTCCTACTGACAGAACGTAAGTACAAGGGTGTTGCAGTCTTAGGCCACGCCATACTGATAGAACATTTGTGCATTTTTATCTCCATAAAAACAATAGCATGCCGCGAGCGTCATTTACATCTACTGAGCCAATTACGGCGGGCGATTAGAAGAGAAGAATATCTCATTATGCTCCAGGCATTACGTACTACACACAGCATGCTATTATATATATGAAGCCAAATGTATTCTGAGATCATCAATTTACTTCAACTGTTTTATAGAAAGCGTTAAATGCGTTTATGTAATTAAAAATTATTGAGTTTTGAAACATTTTTTTTTTATATTTTAGGAAAAAATTCCTTAAATTTTAGAATTTAGAGATAGCAAATACAAGGGAGATGTAACAAAATTGTGATTCTTATATACAGTTCCTGTAAGGGTGTTTCAAAATTGTGTCGATTATTTTCAGTAAAGGATCTTTGAAGTAAATTGAGAGTCTTTCCCTCTGGCCAATCAATCAATTCAAAAGTTGATGAAGTCTTTGATTGGTTCAAATATGACATCATTATTACTAATGTGATAGGGCGGACCAAACATTGAAAATCGTTCAGTTTTTACATTTTCAATTAAAGAGTTTTCTGTACACAGCAGATTCTTTTTGGAATTATCATTAGATGCACTCTGGCAAATTTATATATGAACGTTACGAAACTTTAATGGACGAAGGAAATAATGTTTTAATAATTAAAAATGATTCCTGTTAAAAACAAATAAATTTAATTTTTTTCATAATTTTAATTATTTTAATAAAACGAAAACATTTCAATCTACATACTTTAAATATTATTGCTTATAACCTGTATTTCATTTCAAATTAATTTTTTAGCTTAAATGCAAATATTTTGAGAAACAAAACTTTCAAAATAATGCTTACTTTTCTTTTGAATTCCATTACTAAGCACACTAGGAAAACGCATTTGGTTCATTCTTTTAGAGTGACATTTCGCTTGGAAGATACACCTGCCTAAAATTCTGTCCTTTTGTTCCATTAAAGTGTTCTTTTTTTCCTGCATATGATTGCCGTATCCGCAAAATGTCTATTATGTTATATGGAGATGTCGCGTTCGAGTACTCAATCCACCGACGATCCACCAGATCACTTATATATTAATTTTGTGATAATTGATTTTAGACGTCTAAATAATCGTCATTTAAAGACGAGGAAATCAGGTTAACCTGGAGTTCATGGTGTGGACCGGTTTCTTGCCAATTTTTCTTGGTGCAATTTTATTTTCCGTCGTCAAATGCTGTTTTGGATGTGCAATGCGCTTTTTATTGCTCTCTTGCACTTTTATTGCTCTCCGCACTCTCCGCTCTCGCTTTCAGCATGGCGGAATGCTCGTAGCTTCGCTTATTTATTGAGAAACGAAACACACAGAATAACATACACAGTACTTAACCTATATTCAAGCCGAAGATTTCCAAACGAAGTTTTATTGAAATTCGAATAAATCGACCAATCACATCGAAGAGATGAACAAAACAGTCCAATCGAAACCAGACGCAATATGGCGTGAGGCGCAAAAAAAACACGAATAAAAAGATTAATTTCCATAGATTTAAGGAATTAATCAGATTTAAGGAATTAATCGGATTTAAGGCAATTGGTTGATTTTGAGGGGAGATAAGAAATCAAAGATCGTTATAGGAACTCTTGGGAGTTGATTACATTGTTTTGAGATTTTTCAATTCCACTCTTCACTGCATTCCATGAAGTAACCATGGCATTCCTAAAGATATTTCTATACAGAAAAATCGCCCCTCGTTGGAGATGATAAGTTGCTTAATAAACAGG
Source organism: Araneus ventricosus (assembly GCA_013235015.1). Classification (NCBI taxonomy): domain Eukaryota; kingdom Metazoa; phylum Arthropoda; class Arachnida; order Araneae; family Araneidae; genus Araneus; species Araneus ventricosus. The sequence goes on from BGPR01002070.1 coordinate 95,185, forward strand.
TTGCCGCCTCCCTGAAGGATACACTAATGGCGGAATAATAATCGCCTATAACGGGTCATACCTCCTACAGGACAGCATAGGCCTGTTACAGGTGTTTTGCATCCGAATTTAGATCCAGCGTTATTTTTCGCGACGGTCGGACATTTTTATATACCGGATGTCCAAGTACTAGGACTGGGTGATTTCAATATGTAAATACAGAAAAATAAGTATGCAAACAATGAAATCATCACGCTGAATGATTTATCGATCCGAATTCCCTGAAACAAACAACGGCTTAGAGTTGGCGAGTGTAATACATGTATCCTGTTTCCAATGAGAGCAAACGAGAGGAATTTCTAAATGCCCTCAAAGAATTAAATCTGTGGAAATTAACCACTTACACAGGGGTTAATGTGTGACGTGTAAGCTTTTGGAATCTTTATGAATTTACGTATTATCTTCATCATCCAACCAAAATTCCAACTTCTCCAGTAGCCTTTACGTCAATACGAACAAATCAAATCAGCCATGCGCTTTCATGAATGCCATTTCAAATGCTGTAGAATGTAGAACTCTATGCGTGAGAGCCTAAAATGTTTCTCCGAATTATTGTGCGTGAGAGCCTAAATGTTTCTCTGTATGTATAAAATGCCAACTTTTGATTCAAAATATACATTATACATCGCAAATCCTATACTGACTGAACCTTTCAACTACTTGAGAAAAAAAGCATTTCTTTCTTTTTGGAAGTGAACGAAGACATCTTCTTTGCCACAAAAGCGAATAAGGAGAAAACTATTTTCACACGTAAAATGCATATTTTTGGATAAAAAATAGCAACATTTTTGAATAGCGCGATTTTTATATAAGAAATTGAAAATATTTTCTGAATTTAAAGTGCATTTTCTGAAGTTGGTACGTGTGTAACCTTTTTCCTTTATCCTTCAGTGGGAAGCCGTATGACATTTTTTTTACTATTTTGCTTGATTGAAATTGGAGGAAAATGAAACAAGAAATCAAATGCAAAAAAAACTTCTTCCTAAAAATTATTTTCAAAGAAAAAGTTCAAAAATATATTATATAAAAGTTTAAACAGAAATTAAGCATTATTAGCCTTTTATTAAGGAAGAATATCTTCATGAATTGCATGTAAAACTATTGGGAGAGACTGCAAAGAAAAGTGTTTTAATGCGCATGCACAGAAAAATAGAATTCTTACTTCTCGCAATATAATAGTTTTACTGAGATGTGGATGTTTTAAAAAATAGATTATTTTGCGCTCTATTTGAATTCATTAGTCGTTTTTGATATCCTAATTTAAAAAGAATGTTGAGTTTCAATTGTTATTCCCTTGCCTATAGATGAAGGTAAAAGTAAAATCATCTTCTTTAATTAGGATGTTGTTAAATGTTTAGTTAGCAACAACCGCGGGGCACAACTTGGGACCTGTTTAGTTAGCAACAGAACGGGGTATTAATCTAATTAATAGCTTAGATAGATCTTGGCATTCGAACCGGATGGTTTCGGGTTCGAAACCCAATTCCAGTATTGATCCGCCTTAATTGGATCCTGTTGTAAGTTAAATCATACGCATTGACCAAACGTCCTCTCGCTGATGTGGTGCGGAAGTTTAGAGAGGAGGTGCCAGTTCAGGTGTCATCCTCGTCATCTGACCGCGGTTCGAACTTTCGAGGTCCGTCCCAAAATATCAGTCGTGTTGCTTCAAAAGGGGACGTTAATATAAGAAAACTAAAGTAAGCTATTGGTAGAAGTCTTCGGTAAGGGATAAAAAAAGTATGTTTCTTAAATGTGGTAGTTTTATTTCGATTCGAAAATAATCAGAAAATGTTTTTATTTTCTTATTTCCTCGACTCTATTAAACGCATATGGAAATCCACAGGAAGAACAACATTTCAAATTCCCTCGCGGTAAAATATAAACGACAGCATCTTTGTTTTGAAAGAAAAATTAATACTTCTTGCTTAATAAATGTTAAATCTCTTCACAATCATTCAGGTAAAAAATAAATGACATCTCGTTTTAAGAAAAAATGTTTGGTACGGATTTGTTTCTCCGAATTACTGTGGGTACGAATGTTTCGTATGTTAAGCAATTCTGCTCTAAGAATCGATGCATCTTTTCATTTCTTTATACATATTTTCACAACATCGAAAGTTTTTCACACGAGTTACCTTGAATAACCAATAACCGCTTTGCCTTTTATCTGATCATGAATTTATAGCCTTTCATTTATATTCAGTTCGTTTATCCGTATTTAGATGATAGGGATAGTTCTCAAATAAATATTAGGTTAAGTGACTTGGTTATTTTTAACTGAAGATTAATGAAATCAAGTAGACTGGGACAGATCCTCTAATAACAGAGATCGTCTTCTGTATCAAACAGAGAAACTCAATAAAACAAGAACAAATATATTCTTATCATTAAGAGACCTAAACGGATTAATACTATCTACCAGCGATCACGATTTCAGTTCTTTGTGTGCCAGTTCTTGTGTAAATGAGATATTCTAATGAAGGCTTGCTTTTCCAGAACAGTCTTTTTTTCCTCTTCGGTCTCAGAGTGCAAAGTTTAGGGAGCGAAAGATCTTCCGAAAAATGGTTTTAACCGTGTCTTTGAGAAGAGGGTTACAAATCGGCTGTCTCTGAAAGCGCTGTTAATTGCGAGGGGTTTCGGTGCTCAGAAGCGCGCCATTTATTTTCTGGTTGAAGAAAATGTGTTCCTGAGTTTGGTAATTCCCTAATTTGTGGAAGGAGACGCCATCCCAAATGAAGTGAAATGAGAATCATCGAAGCACGTGAAATTTCAGGTGGATTTTTCCTCCGCCTCTGATGTATAGCCTCGAAGAGAAATGCCACCGGGGATTCTTCTTAAAAAGTATCCTAGAAGAATCGACTGTTTGCCGTGATAAGAGATAATTATTCTTCTAGCCTTCGGAATTTAGTTCAGCGCATTAAAACTTTTAGTCGTTGAGTAATGCTCACCTTTCGCTACCATGAAGATTAGGCAGACTGGAAGAAACATATTTAAAAAGCGCATCTATTTAAAAATTTCCAAATCTAACTAATGTTGTACGAATACTTTTCTAAGTATTTTGCATTACTGCAATATAGCGCATTTTAACGGAAATATTTGGAAAAAATTCTTCTCGTGTAACTCTAATCAATGCTTATGGCCTGTTAAGAAATCTAGTTGCCTTCGGTTGTCTTTCCGTCTTGTAGAATGGAATAAATTTTCAAATTTTTTCTATCTCCTTATCAAAAAAATCAAGCTCCTTATGGTATTTCTCCAATTTTGGCAATGATTTGTCAGACCTTAATAAACGCATCTCATGTTTTAACGTTCCTCTTCCTTTAACTTTCACATTAGTCTTATTTAATGTAACTTCCTTATTTTAATCCAAAATTGCAGATTCGAGTCCATCCACCAAACAAACTAGATGGCTAAAATTAATGCATAATATTGCCACGAAGCTGCAAAGAATTACAGACTACGATTTAACAATAAAATAGATTCCCTGACACCAATTTTATTTTGCAGCAATCTTGCTCTACAAATCTGCAGAAAGTTTGACACGGCAAGAGTGCAAGCTTGAAACAAGTTATTGCAAACGAGTTACTCACCACGCGTCGAACTTGTAGCAAACTGGTTGCTTCACGCTCATTGCAGACCCAGAGTCTGCAATGAGCAGACAAACGCACAATCGAAACTCAATCAATCCACTTCATGGCCAGTCGCCTTAGCCACACAGCCAGCGGGACTCTGACAAGAGAAGCTAGATTGTGCTAAAAGATTGCGCATCTACAATTTTAATTTTAAACTCTTTTCTTGATTTTATTAATTTTTTGAATTTTAAGTTGAGAATATGATTTGAAGTCAAAGAGAGAGCGGGTTTCGCTGATAACTATATTTTGCTAGTAGAATAAATTATGAAATTAGGGTCCAAAAGTAATTACTTTTAAATACATGGGACAAAATGTCAACAAATATTGACTGTTTTTCAGGTTTAATTTTGTTTATGATCGATAAAATTTCAATATTAAGAAAAAGGCGATATGTAGTTTTCTTTAAAGCGCGAGTTCTATATTTAGTAAAAAGACAGAGAATTCATTCAAATATTTTTATACAAAAACCTATTTAGATTTTTTCAAATTATCATTGAATTATTGAATTAATGAAAAGAAGGAGGGTCTAGGCGATGCTATTAAAAATCGGGTGTTTTTTAAAATAGAGACAAAGATCAAAACCAAATATATACAAACTGTATCCAGGTCAAGTGTGCTGTATCAACTTTGCAGCAAACTTGTTTTGCAAGTTGGTTTATGGATTACGCTTTGTTACTTTGCAGCAAACTTTGCCGCATCAAGTTTGTCATGACAAGCTAATATCAAGACAAATCACACTTGCTGCAAGTGTACATACTATCTGGGTTTATAAGCTCAAAGCAACAAATAACACAAGGGAACAGTTAACTTAACGACTACTTGTGAGACTTAGAATTTTTACATTTAAGGAATAACACAGAATCATCCAGCTAGAACTTTAAAGAAAAATCAGAAGTGCCTGGAGCATAAATAACATTTTGAATAAAAATACACTCCCTGGACTAACCAACCGTGACCGGCATTTGAAGCAAGCATTGATTTATAGTCCAATGTTTAACCAACTGAACCGCGTTGATCGTTGCCTAGCCTTCTTTGTGCGACAAGATCATCGAACCAATATTGTAAATCTGTCTCAACTTTTTGGCCAAACATGTATGGGTGATGAGTTCTAAAGTGCATACTCAAATTTCGACATTTTAGTTTAAATTTTAACCAGAAAATCGCCATATTGTGCACGTATATGAGAAAACCTCGGGAAAAAACTTTCCCCATGGTTTGAAAAAGAAACGAATTAAAGAATTGTAAAGAAGTACGGTTTATAAGACGAATAGTTCCATGGTTCTAGGCTTGTTCCTCATCCATTATGCACATTAAAAAGTCAGAGTTGCTCTTGTTTTAATTCCCCAAACCATTCCAGGTAATAAAAGGTGCAAAAAACCATTTAAAAAGTCTCTAAGCGTGAAGCACTGACGAATGGCGCCTGCGAACCGGACGAAATGAGACGTCAAGTGCTTCAACATGAAACACGACGTTTTAGGGAGCCATTGAAGAAACCCATGTAGAAACGCTCGACGAGGCACGCTGTTTAATTTCGTGTGACTAATGTGACTCCTGTACAAAGATGACGCGCTCGGCAAAGAAAAAAATCCCCTTCTGGTGTAATTACGAGTTCGCGATTATGCAAAAGAAGATATTTATGGGTCCTGCCGTAGTGTTTCCTTTCACAAATTAATTCTAGGCTCCGAGATACGTTTTGGGGTAGGAAAATAATTATAGGAAGAAAAACGCTTCCCTGATGTTAATCTAAAGAATGAATGCAAAAAGTGAAGAAAAAAATAATATTAAAAATATAATTAATAGAACGAGAAAGTGGGGAATTGTTTTTGTGCCTTGAGCAAAGGTTTGGAAAATTTTCGTGTTTACAAAGTGTTGCGACCATTTTTTATCAGCTCCTTGTAGAATTATAAAAAATGAAATGAACATAAGAAAAAAATACATTGCTGTTAGACGGGATAGTAACGATTTGTTTAATTTGAAGGTTTCATTAATGAATTATTTTGTTTTCGGGTTTGTTTGCATTTAATTCGAAAAGATTTCTTCTGAATTAGCTGCGATGAAAAGTTGTTGGTTTTATTTTGAAATTTTTTGGAATGAAAAACGCGGTTCATATAAGGCAAAGAAGCAGATTAAACGTTTGAAATTAAATTTAAGAAAAACTTTAAGAAAAAAGTAATTAGTAAGGTCGATCACCAATGTGTTTTTCAAAATTACCGTAGCATAAGATGCTTTAGGATTTTCCATCGAGAATTTTCAGTATTTGACTGTCTTTTCAAAGAATTAAGTTTAAAGAATTTTTCAAAAACTTGTTAAAGAACTCAAGAAACCCATGGTTCGATTATACCGGAATCAGTCCAAAATGTCAGCTATCTCAGAATCCTGCGCAGAAAAGACGATTAATATTTAAATTTTGAAAATACTATGTGAAAATGTAATTCACTGAAGCATTTGTCTCAAAAGGAAACAGCAAAACTTATTGAGAAAAAGTTTCAATATGAGCAAATCATTGAGTGAACATTCCCACGTGTTCAACTCATTTCGAGAGCTCAGAAGTCAATCAATGTAAGAAAATAACTTTCGTATTGCAAGTGTCTTTTCGAAGTTAAAACTTTCAGTTGTCAATACATTCAAGTTGCTGTCTTACATTGCAATAGCAAATGTTGCTGCGAAAATTGATATTTTACTACTTTCTTGAATACGAAATATAAGAAAGAAAATTATTCTAATCGTCCAAATATTCGAGAATTTGATGAATTTAAATTTCAAATATCCCTCGATTCCGAAAAAACTATCGCAGAATCAAAGCTGCTTTTCTGACATAAAAATTGCTATTGCTACGACGCTGTAAAAGAGTTTCCTTGATATGCTAATCTTAAGACAAGAAAAGGAGTTTTAGTTTTTCTGGAAGCCAAGACAATGAACCCCGTACTTCGTCACTTGGCAAAAAATTTTGGCGACTTATGCAAAAAATGAAGCTTCTAGAAAATTAGAGTATTATGGTCCTATGTCTACAAGGAACGGAAATACAAAGAACCTTCGAAACATTTCTATGTGACGTCGCATCCTTCCGTTAAAGGTATAAAAAGTAATCTACTCCAACGAGGAATCAATCATCTTTGGAGCTTTGACCACATTTTTTGTTTTCTGAAATATCTGTGGAACAAATATTCTTCATTTTTTATTATCCTGTTTATTGAACTACATTCACTTATCCTCACCGAACAATTTCGAGACAATATGTAGCCTTTTGACTAAATTTGCTGATTACCGTCAAACTTAGGACGAAATTTGTCTATGGGAAGTGTCCATGTCCCTGTCAGAATAATAGTTCAAAAATGTAAATAGCTAAATGTTGAAATTAAACATTTCGATTTATCAGCATAATTGCATATCTGTAAGAAATTTTGGATTCCATCCCCGAAATGTGACTGTCTCTTGATCTGTATATTTGCGGGAATGTGAAAGTAATCAAAATTGCAACTACTAAGACCAAAGAAATTTGGTATATTTGACACTTTACACTTTAACATCACACCGCACCGCCGTCTCTTCTAGCTCATGTGGCTCCTATCCAGGATAGTATAGATGTAGGTGAACTCTATTGAATTGCAAAAAAAATTGCGGCAAGAGGAGAATGACAACTGAAGAATTTATAAAGCTGATGATAACACATAACTGTGTGAAATATTAAACTCAATCGGTAGATGGAAAGAAATACATAATCCATACTCATAGCACAATGCGTCCCATAGTTATTATAGTTAGTCCCATTGTTAGTATAGTGGAGAGGGAGGCCATTCCCACTGGATACCGCTAATTTTTATGAGATCATCTTATGTCGTTCTTAATGTATTCTAGCTGAATGTATTCTGAATCCTTCACTTGTGACCAAAAATGATCAGTAAAATTCGACTCATCCAAACCCAAAATTTATACTCATAGCACGAATTGTCCCGTATTGTGTACGAACCGTATCTGATACGGCGAAAGCAAATATAAAAAAAGGAAACCATATGTTCCTCAACATAAAATTAGAGTGCTGTTTTTACAAAGAATGTGAAGGCAACTTCACTGAGCGAACATTCAATGAGAGTCGGCTCACTCTCAGTCAAGGACATAAGACTTCTAAATACTCGCAATCAATCAGTACGCCAAACGTCAGTTAAAAATATTTTTTAATTAAACGCCTACCTCCACGCACATAAATTGTATAAAATATGTGTAATTAGTACTCAAGATATGCCATAGAGGTGAGTTTTATCTCACTTTTAGTATAAAGGTTTAGTATTAAACTTTAATCATTGATTGATTATTTACATCAGTTCATTTTTTGTACACAATTATTGATCTAATGCTTCTCTTCTTATTATAACTAAGAAGAGCAGTGATACTGGCTCAACTAAAATTGCCCCGCTAAGAACTGCCGTCTAAATTGTTTTCCTGCATTTCAGATTTTGCCAGCTTGGGTAGACCGCCTTCAGGCCCCACCCCCTTTGGCTCGGTCACTGTATAGTGACCTTTCCAGAGTATAAAAAGATTGGTCAACTTACAGAGGATCATTAGCCCTCACTCTTACGTTTATACTCTATTAACCCTGCTGTTCTGCTCTCAATTACTATGCACGTGTAACGTTCGGGTCAATATGACCCGAACACTAAATACTAAGCACAGGGGCCAATGTGTTCCATGCTTTCAGAACAAAATTATGTTTCAAAATAAATAAGATATGTTTCAACAGAATAAACTTGATATATTTGAATAATGATACAATGAATATGCGAATATAAGCACTTGTATGTAAAATAAAAAGATGAATTAGAATTTTTTAAAAGAAATTCTTACCTTCCTTTTCATTTATATAATTCAAACAAAAAATATGATACATGTTGCTTTCAGATATGATTTTATAATTCTTGCATAATAAATTTGTTTTATTATCATTGCTTGATTGACCGAACTTGCATCAGGCAAGTTTACTACTCAACTGTAAATTAGCAATGGATGTTAATCATAAACCAATTTGTCAATCATCTTGTATTCTTTCAAATATATTACGTGACTCATTTTTCTGCATAGAGATATTGTTTTTCCTAAAAATATAAAACAATTAATAATTTGACAATCTCAAAAATTTTAAACTAAACTTTTGTTGAATTGGTTGAAATGTTTGACAAAAAATTGTGTACGGATTCTAGTCAACAGAAATACCCATTAAAATATCCATTTTCTGCAGAAATAATTGAATTTGCGGCGTACTTTTCAACGGCATTAGTTCGGGTAAATTATTCTGTTCACATGATTTATTGGAAATTTCTTCAATTTCAAGTCCTTAAAATTTCACATGTTTATCAGTTACTACTACTGATCATCTACATGTCTAAAAGTTTGAGTTTGAGTGGTGCAACACGTAATTTTTTATAAAATGAGCTAGGTATCATATTTTATGTGCACTAAAGGGCCGCGGTGGCCTAGTGGTAAGGTCTCGGCCTTGGGGCCGGAGGGTTCCAGGTTCGAGACCGAAGATCCGCCGTGTATGGGGCCTGTTGCACGTTAAATCATACGTAGTGGTCAAACGTCCTCCCGTTGGTGTGTCGTGGAAGTTTGGAGAGGGGGGTGCCAGCTCAGGTGTCGTCCTCGTCATCTGACCGAGGTTCAAAATTACGAGGTCCGTCCCAAAATAGCCCTCGTGTTGCTTCAAAACGGGACGTTAATATAACTAAACTAAACTATGTGCACTAAAAGTTAACTATTTGGCAAGTACTACTACCTATAATAGGGCAGCTCAAGATCGTTTGATTCATTCTGATTTTGAAAGAAAATATGTTTGACATTTCAGTGATGCTTTGTTCAGTTTGATAAAAATTGTCACTTGCTCCACTACGGTTCACAATGCATTATTCTTCAGAAGAAATATGCCCCTAAAAGAGCTGGTGATCTTAGAGAAAGCAAGAAATTTGTCAAACCTCAAGAACAAGATTTTGTGGTTTCGTTTCACTTGACAGTTGAAAATGCCATCTTTTTAGGTTTCAAAGATTAACTGATGATGGAGACCAAAATAATGAATATAACTTGTTTTGTTGCACTATCTCTATAATGTACTTTTAATCATTACAAAAACACATAATATATTTACTGGTGGCATTGCCCACATTTTTATTTTGGTTTCATGTTTCTCTAATGTCTCTCTTCATGTAACAAAATTCCAAATTCCTTAAATTTCTGATAAAAAAAAGTTCCACATCTGAATATAAAAACTTTAATTATGAACAGCCTATATTTTAACTAACCAAATATAATACACTGATAATAAGCAAAGTCTCATCTTTTAAATCAGAGTAGAAGCAATTCGAGATTAATTATCTTCTACATAATCGCACTAAGTTAAAAAAAATAGTAAAAAGTAAATACTGCAGGAAAATATAGTTTAAATTGTAATGTTTGGATCTTTTGTATTATCACCTCCAAAGCATGTTTTATATCTGAATTCCATAAGGATTTTAAGTATGTCTTCTAAATTTTTAACCTAACTGTAAGGCTCAGTTTCCCAAATTTTCAGTGAAATTTGTCAGCTTCTTTCTTCTGAAATTTGTGAAATGCTCATGGGATAAAGCACGGAATATCTTCTGTGGAAAGTTAAGTTTGAAAAAGCTTTTTGTTGCCGAGATGTTACTTTTCAGCATTAATTTCCTACGTGATGGAAAATCGCGCCTTAAAAGCTTTCTTCTTGTTGTTGAGGGAACAGACTTTAAACGTGAGGAAAGTATTTTATGAGTGTCATCTTCGCCACTGGGGGCTATTCCTATGCACACAGTGTCTCCGGGAGCTATTTACATGTCTCCTGACATAGGCCGGGATGTTCTAAGAGAAAATATTTCAGAATAAAAAGAATATTCGAACAATCAAACTGGAACAGAAATGCGAAATTTCCGAAGCAGAAGCAACTACAAAATACTGTCTAAAATCTAAATTAAACACACGAAAAAATCTTAACAATACTGTTAGTATTAAAATGATTGAAATGAAACAAAGCACCGCATATTTTGAAGAAATGTTTGCCAAAATATCCGTATATAGCTGTTATTCTCATTAAATTATACATCTTATTTGCTTATTTTATGTTATCGACTGAGATCAAACTTAAGTTTTCCATCCGCTGCATATTTATACTCATGTGAGTTCCACATCTCTAGTAACGGAATGCAAATTTATATGAATTTTTACTTTTTTGGAGGGGAATGGTTTTCAGACTGAGTTAATAAATTCTCATAAAACTACCCGGTATATCGAGAATTAGTTACAGAACACATTGTTTGAATGTACTCACTGATTACCCACCTCCTTGAAAAAAGAAGTCGCTAAGGAAGTCAGTAAAAAATCTGCATTTCATACAAACAAACATCTGAAAATTCTGAGTATGCCATCATTTGTCATGCGTTTTTAGTTATGAATTTCCAGTTTCAAAGAGTTTTCAAATGCTTTTCTTATCCCAACTCATTCAAATGAAATGATTTTTATTCTCTTGCTTTCGAAAGCATTCTGTCTAGAAATATATACATATATTCTTTTACTGAAAACAACAGAAGTATGTCTCATCGTCTTTAGAATTTGAAATCATTTGGTGTCTGAGCATGCTGATAGAAATTTCAGAACCCAAGTTGAAATGTTTAAAATCCCTTGAGAAATTCAGCGTATGTTTGAGTGTTTTATTAGAATTTGCTTTCGAAGCCCTATAGACTTTCCTTATTTAATCAAATGTATACACATATATTTTGCTTGCTTCAAAAAATCTAAGATGTCTGAAACAATATTTTGTGGAATCTGAAAGTAATGTAATAAAAACCGAATGTTTTTACGGAGCTTCTACAAATTTTAAAGGTAGACCTAGAGTACCAAAAATACCAATTACTAAATAAATATATAATAAGATATAAGTGAAAACGACTATGAGAAGGATATCGATACAAGAAAACTAAAGAGTAACTGAATGGAGATATGATTTTCAAAACAAGTTCATTAAGCAAAGTGCAAATAATGCTACAGAAGGTTCTAGAAACACCAGTACTCGACCACGGTTAGTATCAATTGGGAAAGATTCAGCTTCTGACAATCATCAGTGCATGACCACAAAACTGTACCACAAATCCGTACTGGACCAAGTTTTTATTCGGAAATCTTTCACCGCGAAAAGGTCACTGCTGCTAACCCATTTCTATTAGCTACCCCCCCCCTGAGTTAATTGTAATGTACAATTTGATCTTTCTTTAGATATATTTTTGACTGGAACAATAATGGCTAGTTTTGGTGAATTCCCTTTATAGACCGAATAATCCATTCTAGCTGTGACAAATGATATCCTTACCTAGATATTCCTAAGGAGAACTTATTTACATTTATAAAACTAATGTACTTTTAATTTTGATCGGATCTCCTTCAGATCTCACTTTAAAACAATATTTTTTTTAAAAAAAACATTATTTTACATGGGAAGAGGAAGCAAGGGTTTAAAATTCCTATTCTAATCTTTGAAACTTCATTTCGAGATCAAATTTGTATCAATTTACATAAATAAATATATCAAATCTATTCCTTGAGTTATATATTCACAAACATCGATTCAATATGACTTTTAAAGAATGAATTCTCAGAAGCAGAGTACTTGCGCTCTCCAAGCTAGCTCATTTCTAGATTTTCCTTCCTTAAGGGGTTATTCACACAGTTAAAACATGCAGGATTCTATCATACTCCATAAAATTAACCAATATTTCCCCCATCGCCTCTGGTTTTAGGATAATTTAATTAATACCTTATTCTTCATACTATATGCCTCTAATGTGAACTTATTCGTATTTTCAACATTTATTTATACTATTCGCCTCATAAATGATATGAAAGTTAATGAAACAGACCAGATTAAGATTGCTTGGATGCATTTAAGAAGTAGAATGAAGACAGAAAACTGAATGTATCAGAGAACTGATATTATTAACGGATGCATCTATCAGTAAATGCATATACAACTGCTCGAGTTTCCACAAAGACAAAATATGATGGTATCTCTAGTCTTGCTTACATTTAAGGTGGATTCATTCATATATTTACCCATAACTTATACTAGATAAAGCGTAAACAGTGGAGAATCCAGGGGCGCTATGGGGCTGCATCCCCCCGTTGCTAAAGCAGAATTCTTGATTTTATTTAAAATCACGACAACTGTTTGTTCTTAATTTCCCTTTTAAAAAAATAATTAAAACATGGCAACAGTGCTTTCTGCTTTGACATTCTCGAAAATTTTCCTACTTTTCTAGTCATTCCACTTGTACTTGTAGCGTTGACACTGTCGAAAGCATTTTCTGGCTACTTATGTCATTGTATTTTTTATTAAATTATCGAAATTATTGTAGTGTTCTTTATTATTCTTATTGTCATGTCAGTGAAGTAGGTAAAGTTAATGTGTTTTGGTTTACACAACTCATGAAATTTGACATTCGCCCTGGCCTGCTAGCAGACCCAAATCCTGGATTAGCCATTGAGCGTAAATGATATGGACATTATAAATTCACCGAAGTGAAATAGAATAGATACTTCTAAGAAGAACGAAGACAGAAAACTGATTTCATCAGTGAATTGGTTTCGTTAGCATTCGCGGGCAAATGTATCTACAACTGTTTACGTATCCACAGAGACAAAATATGCGGTGTGTCTAGATCACAGCCTTCTGCGGTTTTTTCTAGAATATTAATTTTTCGCATCATCCCACAGACTATGCGTCGCCCTCAGCGATTGCATATTAAAGCACTTTCTTCTGCATCCTCACGTTCTTCGCCGGCATCCCAGAAACACTTATCGGCGTCGAAGGAGGCCTCGGCTGCAGATGCAGCTGAATTATGGATGAGCAGGCTTTTGTTTACTTTGACGTGAACGACTTCTGCGAGATAGAAGCCCAAATTTTCCGAGTTAATGGTCCCGATTTCTCGGACCGCCGCATTCGCGGAATTTGAATGAGACGCCCTAATTGAAAATCTACCTTTCCTGTCGCCTCGTCGAAATGACTTTACAAATTTCCTCCAAGATATTTGCTTCCAATTAAGCAACGTCCACTAGATAAGTGGAAAAGCGTCCCAAAGTTTAGCTGACAGGGTCACTCTACAATAACGGAATTCGAGGCGAGATTCCTGGGTAAATCTCCATTTCAACGGAAAATCCAAGATTTTGTTAGGATATTAGTTAGGATGGCCTTCGAATTCGGAATAATTACTTGTCAGGTAATTCTGGTTTTTCACAGCATCATTAAATCATGAATTCTTTTCGCAACATTTGATACAAGGAAGTTTGGCCACATTTTTGGAGACTTTATTGCACTTTACATCCAAAATTCTGAAAGTTTAGTAGAACCTCGATTATCTGTGCTGATTGGAACCGTAATTACCTGGGATATTCTGAAACTCGATTAATAAAGACTAATTTTAACATATTACTTATTTTCTGTGGACAAGGTTCTTCAATATTTTTAATTTGAAATTATAAAAATAAGTCCTAAAGTACTACCGCATATAAATATTTTATCAAACCTATTTAGTAACCAGCAAACGTCTTACATACATTTTTGAAATATTAAATGGTTTTGATAAAAGTTTTCACAATTTTACTGATGTTCGAGGTCTCAATTTCATTTTTCCTAAGATTATTTAAGGATGTACTTATAAGAATAGTTTTGCCCGCTGAACACCACATAATTTTCCAACATATTTACAGTGTCTTTTTTTTCCCTGAAAATTCGTAGAATTCTTCACATCATTATTGAAGCCTTCCAGAATGAAACTGTGAGGATTTTTTCTCTAAATAATTTCTTGAATTATGAAAGATAACCTCCCAATAACAATATTTTACAAGCCTTCTCATTGAAAGTCCATCCTCCCACCAGGGTAGACTGTTTCAGTTTTGATTTTTAAAGTTGATTTCAGTTCTATTTGTACTAACGTCTCCTTTCGAAGCAACACAAGGGCTATTTTGGCACGGACCTCGTCATTTTGAATCGCAGTCAGATGACGAGAACGACACCTGAACTCACACCGCCTTCTCGAGACTTCCACACCACACCATCAGGATGACGTTTGGTTAATATCGTTGATTTAAAGTGCTATATGCAACACACACAGCGAATCTTCAGTGCGATCGGGTTTCGAACCTGGCCTTGAAGCCGGGGCCTTACCAGTAGGCCACCGCGCCCCTGATTTTTCAGGCCATCGCATCTGCGTTATTTTTAGCGGCGGTCGGTCATTTTAATATACCGGACATCCAAGTACTAGGACTGGGTGATTGCAATATGAAAATATTGAAAAATCATTATGCAAACAATGATATCATCACGCTGAATGATTTACTCATCCGAATTCCCAGATACAAACAACCGCTTAGAGTTGGCGAGTGTAATACATGTACCTTGTTTCCAATGACTAAGAGAGTAAACGAGAGGAATACCTAAATGTCCTCAAACAATTAAATCTGTGGAAATTAACCGCTTATACGGGGGTTAATGTGTGACATGTAAGCTTTTGGAATCTTTTTGAATTCAGGTATTATCTACATCATCCGACGAAGATTTAAACTTCTCCAGTAGCCGTTACGCCAATACGAACAAATCAAATTGTCCATACACTGAATGAATGCCATTTGAGATGCTGTAGAAAGTTGAACTCTGTGCGTGAGAGCCTAAAATGTTTCTCCGTATGTATTGAATGGCAACTTTTTATTCAAAATATACATCATACATCGCAAATCCTATACTGACTGAACCTTTCAACTACTTGAGAAAAAAGCGTTTCTTTTTTTTTTGGAAGTGAGCGAAGAAATCCTCTTTGCCACAAACGCGAATAAGGAGAAAACCATTTTCACAGGTAAAATGCATATTTTTGGATAAAGAATAGCAACATTTTCGAACAGCGCGATTATTATATAAGAAATTGAAAATATTTTCTGTATTTGAAATGCAGTTTCT
>BGPR01002070.1:115611-167944 GCA_013235015.1 Araneus ventricosus
CTCTGAAGGTAAGCTATGTGGGAACCTTTTCTTAACCAAGAAGTTGTATAACTTATTTTACTATTTTAGATGAAATTGGGGAAAATGAGAACAAGAAATTAAATGCAGAAACAAACTTCTCCCTAAGAATCATTTTACTTAAAAAATTTCCAAATTTATTAATAAAAAGTTTAAACAAAAATTAAACATTATTAGCCCTTGAAAGTAATACGTGTAACTGAACGTAAGAATGAAGGCGTGAAGCACTGACGAATGGCGCCTGCGAACCGGACGAAATGAGACCTCAAGTGCTTCAACATGAAACGCCACGTTTTAGGGAGCCATTGGAGAAAACCCATCCAGAAACGCTCGACGAGGCACGCTGTTTAATTTCGTGTGACTATTCTACAAAGATGACGCACTCGACAAAGAAAAAAATCCCCTTCTGGTATAATTACGAGTTCGCTATTATGCAAAAGAAGATATTTATGGGTCCTGCCGTAGTGTTTTCTTTCACAAATTAATTCTAGGCTCCGAGATACGTTTTGGGGAAGGAAAATAATTATAGGAAGAAAAACGCTTCCCTGCCGTTAATCTAAAAAATGAATGCAAAAAGTGAAGGAAAAAAATAACATTCAAAATATAATTAATAGAACGAGAAAGTGGGGAACTGTTTTCGTGCCTTGAGCAAAGGTTTGGAAAATTTTCGTGTTTACGAAGTGTTGAGGACATTTTTCATCAGGCCCTTGTAGAATTATAAAAAATGATATGAATATAAAAAAAATCCATTGCTGTTAGAAGGGATAGTAACGATTTGTTTAATTTGGAGGTTTCATTAAGATATTATTTTTGCTTTCAGGTTTGTTTGCATTTAATTCTGAAAGATTTCTTTTGAATTGGGTACGACGTAAAGTTTTCGGTTCTTTTTCGCATTTCATTGGAATGAAAATCTCGATTCATATTACGCAAGGAACCATGCAAAACGTTTGAAATTAAATTTAGGAAAAACTTTAAGAAACAAATAATTAGTAAGATCGATCACCGAACTCTTTCCTTAAATTACAGCAGCATAATATTAAAATTACTCATTCGAGAATTTTCGATATTTTACTGTATTTTAAAGAAGTAAGTGTAATGATTTTTTTACAAAACTGTTCAAGACCTTAAGAAAATTATGTTGAGACCAGAATCACTCCAAAATATCAGCTACCTCAGAATGCTTTGTAGAAGAGACGATTAATATTTAAATTTTTTAAAATATTACTGGAAGATTTATTTTCACTGAAGTGTTTTTTTTCAATCGAAAACATCAAAAATTTTTGAGGAAACGTCTCAAAATTTGCAAATAATTGAGTGAACATTCCCATGTTCTAAACTCATTTCTAGAGCTCAAAAATCAATCAATGTAAGTAATTTTTATCTGAATATAACTTTCGTATTTCAAGTGCCTTTTTGAAATTTAAACTTTCAGTTGTCAATATATTCAAGTCTGTCTCTTTATATTGCAACAGAAAATGACGCTGCAAAAATTGGTATTTTTCTACTTTCTAAAATACGAAGTATACAAAGGAAAAGCATTATAATAGTCAAAATATTTTACCTCGATATTTTGATGCATCTATAATTTCAGGACGCACCCGAGTACGAAAAATACATTTCTGAAAAACAGTTATTTGTCTGTGAGCACAATAACCGAAAACTGCAACGAATTTCTAGCCTAAAAATTATTATGGAGCATCTTCACTAAATTCGCAGTTTTTTATCAAACTAAAGACAAAATCCGTCCATGGGAAGTTTCCATGTAGTCTTTGGCCGAATGAACAAAACATAACAGTTCAAAAATACAAATAGCTAAATAGATAGAATTGATCAGATTGATTTATTAGTAAGATTATAGATCTTCATAAAATTTCGGATTCAATTGCCCAAAGGGTCGACCGTCTCTTGGTCTGTACATTGGCGGGCATATAAGTATGATAAAGCAAAAACACAACAACTTAGGCAGAAGATATTGGGATCTTGATACAAAAATCGTAGATCTGTGCCAAATTTTAAAATCAATCGGTAGATGGTAAAACGTCCAAATTCCACACTCAAAGGAAAAAGCGTTCCATAATGCGTTAGCTTACGAGATGTCGACGGGAGAACATTCCCACTGTATACAGCTAGTTTTTATAAGATCATTTTATGCCATTTTTAACTTTTTATGACTTACACTGAATGTATTTAGAATTCTCCACTTCTGACCAAATTGCTCAGTAAAAGTCAACTTCGAAATGCAGTAATAATAATATCCGCGATCCTATCAACCGAGGTCTCTATTGACCCTCCGACTGCCGTTTTTTTAATTACTATTTAGATGCAAAGTTTTCCAATACGTTTGAAAGAAGTATTTGTTATTCTTCTGCAAGTCTTTATTAGAATAAAACGATTCGACGCTGTAATAGTTCTAAGTAAACACAATAGCTTGCCGACATCAGAGGATGCAAAATAAAATATATTTACTTCCCACCCGCGGAAATCGCGGGATAAGCTGTCAGAGGGTTAATTGTTTTCATATTGAATTATTTTCCTATTTCTGAGAAAACTTTTGAATGGTTAACCTATTAACCGAGTAAATACCAGAAACTAGAATTTTGTTTTAAAAAAGTCCACGAAATTTTCAGAATATGGTGCCGAAATTGGCATTGTAGCCAATTTTCATGATGCAAAGTCATGTTGTTATCTGGAGGTGATATTTTATAACTTAAAAACTTATTTTGAGAAAACAACAAACACAGTTTAATTCTTAAGCAATTCAATAATGTTTTGAATAAATTCACTCATTTTTACGAAAAAATATAACTGTAACCGTGTCAGGAAGCATTGTGCTGATGAGCGGGTTATATTATTCGTTCGGAAACACCCTTAAAGAATCATTGGCAAAATGCAAAGAAACAGCGAAATTCAGTAATATTCAGGAATCCTCTAAAAAAAGAAACTGTTTCAAATATTGCATGCAAATGGTTTGATATCTAATGAAGGAGTTCGTCAAAATGTTTGCAGACCTATTTTTATAATTTCATGTAAATTTTGGAGAACCAAAATTTTCTATACAGAACTGAAATCACGATCTAAAATGTAGTCTGTATTAACATAGTTTTCGATTATACAAATTGGTTACAGTCCCCCTCAACTCGAATAATCAAGATATACACACAAATGAAACCGGAATCTAATAGTGGGCGTAAAAACATAGCAATGTTTGAAAAAGGTAATCCAAAAATTTATAATTTTATACAGTAGGGGAACTATATGCAGATTTATAAACATGAAATATATTTTCTTGAAATGTTTTATTAAATATAATAAAATATTATCACGAAATTAAATACCTTTAAAAATTTAAAAGTAAACAGCATTCCATTAAATCTAAAAATTTAAACTGTCAGTATTAGTAATATATCATTTTATAACGTAAATTATTCATGCAATTAATTGACGCAGAAAAAATAATATATTCATGTTTATGGAAAGATCAAAAAAGGACAAGACGCCATAAAAAATAAATAATGATGCTAATCAAAGAATGCAAGAAATTGATACGTTGAAAAAAGAGAAAAATAACTCATAATCACGGATTTATAATCTAAGGAAAAATATTGAGATAATTTAGCTTTTAGTACAGAGGCAGTGAAAAAATAATCAAAAGTTTTTATAAGAAAAAAGGTATTATTACAGCCCAGAGTAATATTTTTCAAATAACATTTGAAAGAAATTGTTTTAGAAAAAGGCTTTATGAAACAACAGAAATTTGTTATGTACTCGAAGAATAATAAGTAGTTTGATGGAAAATATGGAATATTAGGATTTAAATATGATAAATCGTTTTCGGAATTTTTATCTTAAAGTATTTACTAACGTTGAGATAAAATTCTTTTATGAAAATTATATCCCAAATAATCATTATTTATTTTAAGTCTGAGAGGAGGAAACGCATACTCCTTAAAGAAGAAACTTAAACTTTTATTTATCTTCTATGAGATTAAAAAAAGTCTTAAAAGTATCTCCTTTAGATAAAATTGTATTCTCATAAATGTGGTTATTGAAGAAACTTAAGTCGTACAGCGTATCCGAAAGAATTTCGAATAGAATTTTTATCCATCAAAATATGAATTTTAGAGATTATTATTGTATAATATAGAGATATTCAGATATAAAAGTAAGATATTGCAGGAATTTCTGAAATCTTGCATATTATTAAAGTAATTTCGTTTCTACTGTTGTGACGAAGCTTTGCTCTTTTTTTTATAAGGATTAAAACATTTTTCTTCTCTTTTTAATATTATTATATTTTCATGTGCAGTTCACTTTGTTCTAAACTTTCAAGCAAATGTTATCTCAATTAAAGAAACTGTGCCTCAGAAAAATAAATTTTTAAGAATTGAAATTTCAAGACCACTTCAAACATAATAGTTTTACAAGAATAAATTCTTTTGATATTTTATAGAAAAAAATTATGTCAGCTAAGAAACGTGACTGAAATAAAAGCTCATCGATTGCATTTTAAACTGTTTCTGAAAAAGTGGAGAACATTTTCAGAAGGCGAAATTTTTTTTCGTGTTACGTAAGTATATCTTTTGTTAAAAAAACGTGAGACTTTATTAAAAAATAATAGAAAGACGCTGCGATGTTTCTCTCTTTTGAAATGACAATATGAGATTTTTCAAAATATCCGGTTATGCGCGCACAAAGAAAGAAAAGAAACACACTTTAGAAATAAGTGCAGTCCGTCGCACTGAGAAAGCAGAGCTCTTTCAAACCAACAAGCGAAAGACAAGCCAGACATATTACTTCGCCCTTAGGAGGTCGAAATTCATATGACGCGTGTTTGCAAACAGCAGCTTGTTCACAAAAATGAACCCTTTGCACCAAGAGGATTGTATAGAGCGTTGCAACAACCATCATCAAGAGTGGCTTAACATCAGAGATGTATATATTCTGTTTAATATCCAGAAGTAAGCATCATTGGGTTAAAACTAGATAAAAATAGAGGATTCGAAATTGGACAGAAAAAAATAATAATTGATACATGAATGTTGGGGAAGAAAATTAAATAATGACCTCAAATTTTGTTAAAAATGAAATGTTTATTCAATATTTTGTCAAAACCTAAATACTGACTACCCAAATGCTCACTATGTACAAAATGAAAACCAGTATATATATTTTAAATTAGATTTTTGTTTCCTTTTCATAACTCGCAATACTTCATAGAATTTTCAGTATTGCTTATTACAGTTGCATTCTTCATCTTTCTATCAGTGTAGGTTCGAAATAAAATGTCTTCTGTAAAATAAAAAGGAAGTCATTGCTAGTTTGCTTAAATTTTTATATTTAGTATTCAAGAAATAAAAGACAAATTCTACCAATTAAAATGGATTACTAAAAACAATCTTACAGAAGCTTCAACAATATCCAGCTTTCAAACAGAAATGAGATTCTTTTAAGGGTTGTTTTTTAGTATTTTTATAAAATACTTCTCAAGCATTTTGACTTTCTGCGTATTATATAAAGTTTGGCGATGAAAAATTGTTCGGCTTTTTTGCCCGCCTCTGACGGGAGAACGCCTTTCTAAAAGAAGACGGAAGAGCTATAATCATCCATCATTTCGTACTGATCTCGCATATTTACGGATCCTACTATGGTTTGGATTGAGGTCGCTTTTCATTGGCTCTCAGCGTCACGTGACTTCGCTTGCTTCTGAATGATGTCATAGGAGCGCGCTTAGTTTGGATTTTGATTTTTATCTTAGCTATTGTATCACGGAAAAACCAAAATTATCTTTATCTTGAATTCATCATTCCCTTTAGATATATCCAAATAATCGTAATTAAAAGTAAATACTGCACGAAAATATAGTTTAAATTTTAATGTTTTTCTATCTTTTGTATTATCACCCCCAAAGCATATTTTAATTCTGATTTTAAGTATGTCTTCTAAATTTTTAACCTAACTGTAAGGCTCAGTTTCCCAAACTTTCAGTAAAATTTGTCAGCTTCTTTCTTCCGAAATTTGTGAAATGCTCATGGGATAAGGCTTGGAACATCTTCTATGGAAAGTTAAGTTTGAAAAAAGCTTTTCGTTCCCGAGATGTTACATTTCAAAAGTAATTTCCTTACGTGATGGAAAAGAGAACCTTAAAAGCTTTTCTCTTCTTGGTGAGGAAACAGACTCTAAACGTGGGGAAAGTATTTTATGAGTGTCACCTTCGCCACTGGGGGCTATTCCTATGCACATAATATCCCTGGGAGCTATTTACATGTCACCTGGCATAGGCCGGGATGTTCTAAGAGAAAATATTTCAGAGAAAAAAGAAGATCCGAACAATCAAACTGGAACAGAAATGCAAAATACAAAATACTGTCTAAAATCTAAATTAAACACAAGAAAAAATCTTAAATATACTGTAAATAAATCATCGCATGATTTTAAGAATTTTTGCCAAATATGCATATATAACTGTTATTCTCATAAAATTATACATCTTATTTGGTTATTTTATGCTATCGCCTGTGATCAAACTTAAATTTTTCATCCACTTTATATTAATTCTCATGCGAGTTTCAGATCTCAGTAACGGAATGGAAAAGTTAGATGAATTTTTACTTTTTTGGAGGAGAATGGTATTCAGACTGAGTTATTAAATTCTCTAAAAACTGCCTGGTGTATCGAGGAATACTTAGAGAAAACATTGTTTGAATGGATTGACTGATTACCCACCTACTAAAAAAAGAAGCCGCCAAGTCAGTAAAAGAACTAAATTTCTTACGAACAAACATCTGAAAAATCTGAATAAGCCAAACTTTGTCATTCGTCATGCAATTTTAGTTATGCATTTAAAATTTTAAAGAGTTTTCAAAGCTTTTCTTATCCAAACTCATTCAAATAAAATGATTTTCATTCTCTAGCTTTCGAAATCAATCTGTATAGAAATATATACATATTTTCTTTCACTAGAAACAACAGAAGTATGTCTCATCGTCTTCAGAATTCCATATCATTTAGTGTCTGAGTATACTCAAAGAAATTTTAGAGCGCAAGTTAAAATGTTTAAAAACCCAAGAGAAATACAGCCTATCTTTGTGTGTCTTATTACAATTTGCTTTAGAATCCCTATAGACTTTCCTTGTTTAATCAAATGTGAACACATATTTTTTGCTTGCTTCAAAAAATATAAGACGTCTGAAACATTATTTTGTGGATTCTGAAAGTAATGTAATAAAAACTGAATGTTTTTACACAGCTTCTACAAATTTTAAAGGTAGGGCAAGCGTACCAAAAAAAATTAATTACAAAATAAAAATATGAGAAGGATATCAGTACAAGAGAACTAAACAGTAACTGAATGCATATATGATTTTCAAAACAAGTTAATTAAGCAAAGTACAAATAATGCTACAGAAGGTTCTAGAAACGCCAGTACTCGACCATGGTTGGTATTAATTGGGAAAGATTCTGCTTCAGATTCTGCATGACTACAAAACTGTACCACAAATCTGTACTGGAAAAAGTTTTTGTTCAGAAATCTCTCACCGCACAAAGGTAATTGCTGCTTACCCAGTTCTATTAGCTACCCCATGAGTTAATTGTAATGTACAATTTGATCCTACTTTAGCTACATTTTTGACTGCAACAATAATGGTTTGTTTTGCGGAATTCCCTTTAGGTCCAATAATCCATTCTAGCTCGCACAAATGATATTCCTACCTAAATTTTTCAAAGAAGAGCTGATTTACTTTTATAAAACTGGTCTACCTTTACAGTTTGTCCTGATCTCCTTCAAGTTTCACTTTATAACAATATTTTAAAGAAAACACATTCTTTTATATAAGAAGAGGACGCAGGGGTTTAATTCCTATTCTAATCTGTGAATCTTCATTTTGAGATCAAATTTGTATCAATTCACAAAAAGCAATATATCAAATCTATTCCTTGAGTTATATATTCATAAACAGCAGTTCAATGTGACTTTTAAAGAGAGAATTTGCAGAAGCAGAGTACTTGCGCTCTCCAAGCTAGCTCACTTCTAGATTTCCCTTCCTCAATGGGTTATTCATTGAGTTAAAACATGCAAGATTCTATCATACTCCATAAAATTTATCAATATTTCACCTTCTCCTCCGGTATCAGGATAATTTAATTAATACTTTATTCTTCATATTGTCTGCATCTAATGTGCACTTATTCGTATATTCCCCATTAATTTATACTATACGCCTCATAAAAGATATGAAAGTTAATAAAACAGACCAGAGTAAGATTGCACGGATGCCTTTAAGGTGTAGAATGAAGACAGAAAAATGATTGTATCAGAGAACTGATTTTATTAGAGGATGCATCCATGAGTAAATGCATCTACAACTGCTTGCGTTTCCACAAAGACAAAATATGAAGATATCTCGAGAGCTTGCTCACATATAAGGTGAACTCATTCGTATATTTTCCCATAACTAATACTAGATACAGCGTAAACTGTGGCGAATCCGGGGGGTATGAGATTGCAGCCCCCCCCAGAGCTAAACCAGAATTCTTGATTTTATTTAAAATCACGACAAGTGTTCGTTCTTAATTTCCCCTTTAAAAAATAATAAAAACGTGGCAACATTTCTTTCTGGTTTGACATGCTCCTAATTTTTCCTACTTTTCTAGTCATTCCACTTGTACTTGTAGTTTTGACGCGATCGAAATCATATTTTGGCGAGATATTTCACTGTATTTTTTATTAAGTCATTGAAATTATTGTAATCTTCTTTATGAGTCTTATTGGCATGAGAAGAAAGCCAGTAAAGTTAAAGTGTTTTTGTTCACATAAGCCATGAGGTTTGACATTCGCCCTCGACTCTCAACAGATCCGAATCCTGGATTTGCCACTGAGCGTAAATGATATGGACATTAACAAAATTCACCGAAGTGAAATTGAATAGATACCTCTAAGAAGAATGAAGACAGAAAACTGATTTCATCAGCGAATTGGTTTTGTTAGCATTCGAGGGTAAATGTATCTACAACTGATTACGTATCCACACAGACAAAATATGCGGGTGTGTCTAGATCACAGCCTTCTCCGGGTTTTTTCCAGAATATTATTTTTTCGCATCATCCCGCAGAATGTGCGTCGTCCTCAGCGATTGCATATTAAAACACTTTCTTCTGCATCCTCACATTCTTCGCCGGCATCCCAGAAACACTTATCGGCGTCGAAGGAGGCCGCGGCTGCAGCTGCAGCTGAATTATGGATGAGCAGGCTTTTGTTTACTTTGGCGTGAACGACTTCTGCGAGATTAAAGCCCAAATTTTCCGAGGTAATGGTCCCGATTTCTCGGACCGCCGCATTCGCGGAATTTGAATGAGACGTCCTAATTGAAAATCTCCCATTCCTGTCGCCTCGTCGAAACGACTTTACAAAATTTCCTCCAAGATATTTGCTTCCAATGAAGCAACGTCTACTCGATAAGTGGAAAAGCGTCCCGAAGTGTAGCTGACAGGGTCACTCTACAATAACGGAATTCTAGGCGAGATTCCTGGGTAAATCTAAATTTCAACGGAAAAGCCTAGATTTCGCTAATATATAAGCTAGGATGGCCTTCGAATTCTGAATGATTACTTGTCAGGTAATGCTGGATTTTCCAAGTATCTTTAAATTATGAATTCTTTTCGCAACATTTGATACCAGAAAATTCGGGAATTCTAGGAAATTTTATTGCACGTTACATCCGAAATCTGAAAGTGCAGTAGAACCTCTATTTCCTGTGTTAATTAGAACCGTAATCACCTTGGATATTCGAAAACTCGATTAATAGTGACTGATTTTAAAATGTGACTTATTTTATTTGGACAAGGTTTTTCAAAATTTTTAATTTGAAATTATAAAAATATGTCCTAATTTATTACCGCGTATAAACATTTTATCAAACAATTTTATTAACCAGCAGACGTCTTACATACATTTTTGAAATATTAAATGGTTTTCGTAAAAGGATTCGCAATTTTAGTGATGTTCGAGGTCACCATTTCATTTTTCCTAATGATTATTTAAGGTTATTCTCATAAGAATATTTTTGCCCGTTGAACACCACGAAATTTTCCAACAAACTTACAGTGCCATTTTTTTCGTGAAAATGCATAGAATTCTTCACATCATTATTCAGACCTTCAAGAATGAAACTTTGGACATTTTTCCTCTAAATAATTTCTTCAATTATGAAAGATAACCTTCCAATAACAAAATTTTACAAGTCTTCTCATTGAAAGCCCATCCACCCACCAGGGTAGACTGTTTCAGTTTTGATTTTTAAAGCTGAGTTCAGTTTTAGTTATATTAACGTCCCGTTTCGAAGCAACACGAGGGATATTTTGGAACGGACCTCATCATGTTGAACAGCAGTCAGATGACGAGAACGAAACCTGAACTCGCACCGCCTTCTCGAGATTTCCACACCACACCACCAGGATGAGGTTTGGTTATTATGGTTGATTTAAAGAGCTACATGCGACACAGCGAATCTTCAGTGCGATCGGGTTTCGGACCTGGCCTTGAACCGAGCCCCTGATTTTTCGGGCCATCGCATCTGCGTTATTTTTAGCGGCGGTCGGTCATTTTAATATACCGGACATCCTAGTACTAGGAATGGGTGATTGCAATATGAAAATATTGAAAAATCAATATACAAACAATGAAATCATCATGCTGAATAATTTATTGATCCGAATTCCCAGATACAAACAACCGCTTAGAGTTGGTGAGTGTAATACATGTATCTTGTTTCCAATGACTAGGAGAGTAAACGAGAGGAATACCTAAATGTCGTCAAGGAATTAAATGTGTGGAAATTAACCACTTATCCGGGGGTTAATGTGTGACATGTATGCTTTTGGAATCTTTATGAATTCAGGTATTATCTTCATCATCCAACCAAGATTCCAACTTCTTCAGTAGCCTTTAGGTCAATTGGAACAAATCTAACCAGACATGCGCTTGTATGAATGACATCTGAGATGCTGTAGATTGTGGTACCTTGTGCGTGAGAGCCTAAAATGTTTCTCCGTATTTATTAAATCGAAACTTTTTATTCAAAATAAACATCATACATCGCAAATCCTATACTGACTGAACCTTTCAACTATTTGAGAAAAAAGCATTTCTTTCTTTTTGGAAGTGAGCGAAGACATCCTCTTTGCCACAAAAGCGAATAAGGAGAAAACCATTTTCACACGTAAATGCATATTTTTGGATAAAGAATAGCAACATTTTCGAACAGCGCGATTTTTATATAAGAAATTGAAAATATTTTCTGTATTTGAAATGCAGTTTCTGAAGCTGTTATGTGTGGAACCTTTTTCTTTAACTTTCAGTCGGAAGCTGTATAACTTATTTTTACTATTTTGCTTGATGGAAATTGGGGGAAAATGAAACAAGAAATTAAATGCAGAAAAAAACTTCTCCCTAAGAATCATTTTCACTTAAAAATTTCCAAAATTTATTACATAAAAGTTTAAACAAAAATTAAACATTATTAGCCTTCTTTATGGAAGTATCTTTTCCTGAATTGCATGTAAAACGATTGGAAGAGTCTGGAAGAAAAGTGTTTTTATTCGAATGCACAGAAAAATAGAATGCTTTCTTCTCGCAATATATTAGTTTTACTGAGATGTGGATGTAGTATCAAATAGCTTATTTTGAGCTCCATTTGAAGTCATTAGACGTTTTTGATATCTTTCTAATATAAGAGGAAAGTTTAGTTTCAAATCTTAGTCTCTTGCCCAAAGATAAAGGTGAAAGTACAGTCACCTTTTCCAATTAGGTTGTTGCTAAATGTTTAGTTAGCAACAGCACGGGGCATTAATCTAATTATTAGCTTCGCTAGATCTTGGCTTCGGGACCCGAGGGTTTCTGGTTCAAAACCCGATTTCAGTGTAGATCCGCCTTAATTGGGGCCAGTTGTAAGTTAAATCATACGCATTGACCAAACGTCATACGGCTGATGTGGTGCGGAAGTTTGGAGAGAGGGTGCCAGTTCAGGTGTCGCCCTGATCTGACCGCGGTTCGAAATTTCGAGGACCGTCCCAAAATAGCCCTCGTGTTGTTTCAAAAGGGGGCGTTAATATAACAAATCTAAAGTAAGCTATTAGTAGAAGTTTTCTGTAAGGGAAAAACAGTATGCGTCTTCAAACAAAAATGTGGTATTTTTATTTCGTTTCGAAAATATGCAGAAAATTAAATTATTTTCTCTTCTTATTTCCTGGATTCTTTTTAACGCATATGGAAATCCACAGTTAGAATAACAATTCAAATCCCCTCGCGGTAAAATAAACAGGATAGCATCTTTGTTTTGAATGAAAAATTAATACTTTCTCCTTAATCAATTATAAATCTCTTCACAATCATTCAGATAAACAGTAAACGATACCTCATTTTAGGTAAACATATTCGGTATGGATTTGTTTCTCTTAATTACTGTGGGAACTAAATTTTCATAAGTTTATTAATTCTGCTCTGAAAATCGATGCATATTTTCATTTCTTTATATAAAATTTCACACATCGAAAGTTTTTCATATGAGTTACTTTGAATAACCAATTGACATGCCTATAAGCGCTTTGCCATTTTTCAGCTCATGAAATCACAGCCTTTCATTTATATTCACTTCGTTTATCCGTATTTAGATGTTGGGGATAGTTCTCAAATAAATATTAGGTTTAGTGGCATGGTTATTTTTATCTGAAGATTAATGAAGTCAAGTAGTCTGGGAGAGATCATCTAATAACAGAGATCGTCTCCTGTATCAAACAGAGAAACTCAGTATAACGAGAGCGAATATATTATTATAATGAAGAGACCGAAATGGATTAATACTATCTACCAGCGATCACGATTTCAGTTCTTTGTGTGGCAGAACGCAGCAAATGAGATATTCTAATGAAGGCTTTCTTTTTTCCTCTTCGGTCTCAGAGTCGAAAGTTTAGGGAGCGAAAGATCTTCTTCCGAAAAATGGTTTTAACCGGGTCTTTGAGAAGAGGATTACAAATCGGCTGTCTCTGAAAGCGCTGTTAATTGCGAGGGGTTTCGGTGTTCAGATGCGCGCCATTTATTTTCCGGTTGGAGAAAATGTGTTCCTGAGACAGGTAATTCCCTAATTTGTGGAAGGAGACGCCATGCCAAATGAAGTGAAATGAGAATCATCGAAGCATGGGAAATTTCAGGTGGATTTTTCCTCCGCCTCTAATGTA
Organism: Araneus ventricosus; assembly: GCA_013235015.1. Classification (NCBI taxonomy): domain Eukaryota; kingdom Metazoa; phylum Arthropoda; class Arachnida; order Araneae; family Araneidae; genus Araneus; species Araneus ventricosus. Next base: position 128,860 of record BGPR01002070.1, read on the forward strand.
TTGCCTCGAAGCGAGATGCCACCGGGGATCCTTCTTAAAAAGTATCCTTGAGGGATCGACTGTGATAAGAGATAAATATTCTTCCAGCCTTCGGAATTTAGTTCAGCGCATTAAAACTTTTAGTCGTTGAGTAATGCTCACCTTTCGCTACCATGAAGATTAGGCAGACTGGAAGAAACATATTTAAAAAGCGCATCTATTTAAAAATTTCGAGATCTAACTAACGATGTATGAATACTTTTCTAAGTATTTTGCATTAGAGCAATACAGCGCTTTTTAACGGAAATAGTTGGAAAAATATTCTTCTCGTTTAACTCTTATCAATACTTATGACCTGTTAAGACATCTAGTTGCCTTCGGTTGTCTTTCCGTCTTGTAGAATGGAATAAATTTTCAAATTTTTGCATCAAGCTCCTTATGGCATTTCTCCAATTTTGCCAAAGTTGTCAGACTAACGTTAAGAAATGCATCTCATGTTTTAACGCTCCTATTCCTTTATTTTTGATATTAATTTTATTTAATGTAATGTCCTTATTTTAAATGCCATATATATCTTATTTTTCATTAAAAATGACAGACTCAAGTCGATTCTGAGAACAAGTTAAATAGCTAAAATTACTAATATAATAGCCCAGATCTGTCTCTCGCTGATTCCGTAAAGCTCTGACGTCACCAACAATACAATTCGCGCCATAGACTTTAATCAGCACTATTTCATTGTTAGAGCACCTAAATTTCAGTTATTTCAAATTTAAATTTTCAAATTTAATAGCTCTAAAATAGTGAAATAAAATTTTCTATTGATTGATGTAAAATTTATCTCACTATGATCTATAGTTCCCGAGGAACTTTAAATTATATTAATCATATATTTCAAATTAACTTCCGTTTTTTAATAGAAAGTAGTAAATCACATCAGTGGTATATCATGCGCGTGATATAGTTTGGACGCCACGATGCATCTCATTATTTATTGCAATCGTATATGATCACGCTGCGTAAAAATATTTTCAAATTATATCTATTTGAAAATATTTTTGGCAGCGTTTGACAAGCAGAGAAGTGCTTTGTAAAAAGTGTAAATAATATGTATGTAAAAAAAATATTTCCAGTCATAAAACATATGTTTATTTTATTTGTTTTCAATCAATGTTAAGCATTTCTCTCCCATATATCTGTTTAAACACATCTAATTTGACGGGAAATATCTGGAATGAAGAGGCAATTTGCACCCGTCATACCATGACAGGGGGATTTTCTAGTTGTTATATAATATTGTCACGAAGTTGCAAAGAATTACAGAATACGATTTAGCAATAAAATATATTTAGTAACTCGAAGCAACAAGTAACACAAGGAAACAGAGAACTTAACCTCAACTTGTGAGACTTAACATTTATGCATTTAAGGAATATTCTAGAATCATACAAATAGAATTTAAGAAAAAAACAGAGCTTCCCAGCACATGAAACACATTTTAAATAAAAATACCTGTCCCTAGACTGACCAACCATGGCCGGGATTTGAAGCAAGCAATGATTTGTTGTCCAATGCTCTACCAACTGAACCACGGTTACCTTTGTCTAGGTCTCTTTGTGCGACAAAGTCTTCTCACCAATATTGTAAATCTGCCTCAAATGTTTGACCCAACATATCGGGAGATGAGTTCTAAAATGCATACTCAAATTTCCTCACTGTACTTTAAATTATAATGCAAAGCTCACCATATTCAGTACGTATACGAAAAAATCTAGGATAGAACACTTCTTCCCCGGTTTGAAAAATAAACGAATTGAAGAATTTTAATGCAGTTCGGTTTTCAAGGCGAATAGTTCCATAATTCTAGTCTTGTTCCTCATCCATTATGCACATTGAAAAGTCAGAATTGCTCTTGTTTTAATTCCCCAAACCAATCCAGGTAATGAAAGGTACAGAAAAATATTTAAAAACTCTCTAGGCGTGAAGCACTGACGAATGGCGCCTGCGAACCGGACGAAATGAGACCTCAAGTGCTTCAACATGAAACGCCACGTTTTAGGGAGCCATTGGAGAAAACCCATCCAGAAACGCTTGACGAGGCACGCTGTTTAATTTCGTGTGACTAATGTGACTATTGTACAAAGATGACTCGCTGGACACAGAAAAAAATCCCCTTCTGGTATAATTACGAGTTCGCTATTATGCAAAAGAAGATATTTATGGGTCCTGCCGTAGTGTTTCCTTTCACAAATTAATTCTAGGCTCCGAGATACGTTTTGGGATAGGAAAATAATTATAGGAAGAAAAGCGCTTCTCTGCTGTTAATCTAAAAAATGAATGCAAAAAGTGAAGGTAAAAATAACATTAAAAATATATTTAATAGAATGAGAAAGTGGAGAGCTGTTTTTGTGCCTTGAGCAAAGGTTTGGAAAATTTTCGTGTTTACGAAGTGTTGCGACCATTTTTTATCAGCACCTTGTAGAATTATAAAAAATTATATGAATATAAGAAAAAAATCCATTTCTGTTAGAAGAGATAGTAACGATTTGTTTAATTTGGAGGTTTCATTAAGGTATTATTTTTGCTTTCAGGTTCGTTTGTATTTAATTCGAAAATATTTCTTTCTAATTAGCTACGACGAAAAGTTTTGAGTTCTTTTTGCAATTTTTTGGAATGAAAAACTCGATTCATATTACGAAAAGAACCAGGTAAAACGTTTCAAATTAAATTTAGGAAAAACTTTAAGAATATTTTTCAGACTATGGGGCCGAATTTGGCATTGTAGCAAATTTCCATGATGAGAAGTCATGTTGCTGTTTGGAGGTGATATTTTATAAACGAAATACTTATTTTGAGAAAACAACAAACACAGTTAAATTCTTAAGCAACTCGATAGTGGTGTGAGGAAATTCATTCATTTTCACGAAAAAAATATAACTGTAAATTTGTCCGGAAGTTTTCCGTTGTTGAGCGGGTTGTATTATTCGTTTGGAAACACATTTAAAGAATCACTGGCAAAATACAGCGAAAATCAGTAACATACGCGAATCCTCTCAACAAAACTGCTTCAAAAATTCCATGTAAAGAAGATTGATATCTAATAAAGGAATTCGTTAAAATGTTAAAGCTTGGAACATGCAGGCCTATTTTTATAATTTCAAGTAAATTTTGGAGAACCAAAATTTTTTACGCAGAACTGAAGTCACGATCTAATATGTAGTCTATATTAACTTAGTTTTCTATTATCCGAATTGGATACAGTCCCCCTCAACTCGAATAATCGAGTTATATGCACAAATGAAACCGGTATCTGATAGTGGACGTAAAACCATACCAATGTTTGGAGAAGGTAATCCAAAAATTAATAATTTTATGAAGTATGGGAACAATATACAGATTTAAACATGAAAAATATTTTCTTGAGATGTTTTATAAAATATAATAAAAGATTATCACGAAATTAAATTCCATTAAAAATTTAAAAAGTAAACAGCAATTCATTAATCATAAATCTAAAATTTTAAGCTATCAGTATAAGTAATATATCATTTTATAACGTTATTTATTCATGCAAATAATTAACGCAGAAAACACAATGCATTCATGTTTATAACAAGATCATAAAAGGACAAGTAAGCCATAAAAAATAAATAATGATGCTAATCAACGAATGGAAGAAATTGATACTTTAGTAAAAGAGAAAAACGACTCATAAGTATCGATTTATAATCTAAGGAAAAATTATTCAGATATTTTAGCTTTTAGTACAAAGGCAGTGAAAAAATAATCAAAAGTTTATATAAGGAAAAAGGTATTATTACAACCCAGAGTAATATTTTTCTAACAATTTTTGAAAGGAATTGTTTTAGAAAAAAGCTTTATGAAACAACAGAAATTTGTTATGTACTCGAAGAATAATAAGTAGTTTGATGGAAAATATGGAATATTAGGATTTAAAGAAGATAAATCTTTTTCAGAATTTGTATCTTAAAGTATTTATTAACGATGAGATAAAATTCTTTTATGAAAAATATGTCCCAAATAATCATTACTTATTTTAAGTCTGAGAGGAGGAAACACATGCTCCTTAAAAAATGAATGTAAACTTTTATTTTATCTTCTATGAGAATAAAAAAAGTCTTAAAAGTATCTACTTTAGATAAAATTTTATTCTCATAAATGTGGCTATTAGAGAAACTTAAGTCGTACTGCTTATCCGAAAGAATTTCGAATAAAACTTTTATCCGCCAAAATATGAAATTTAGTGATTATTATTGTATAATATATATGTATTCAGATGTAAAATCAAGATATTGCAGGAATTTATGAAGTCTTATATATTATTAAAGTAATTTTGTTTTTACTCTTGCGACGAAGATTTGCTAATTTTTTATAAGAAGAGATAAGAATAAGAATGATATAAGAAGAAAAGTCTTTTAGATAAGAAGAGGAAGTAAGGCTTTAATTTCTTTTGTAATCTATGGAACTTCATTTCGAGATCAAATTTTTAACCATTTACATAAATCAATATATCAAATCTATTGCTTGAGTTATATATTCACAAACATCAATTCAATATGACTTTTAAAGAGTGAATTTTCAGAAGCAGAGTATTTGCGCTCTCCAAGCTAGCTCATTTCTAGATTTCCCTTCCTCAATGGGTTATTCATTGAGTTAAAACATGCAAGATTCTATCATACTCCATAAAATTTATCAATATTTCACCTTCTCCTCCGGTATCAGGATAATTTAATTAATACTTTATTCTTCATATTGTCTGCATCTAATGTGCACTTATTCGTATATTCGACATTAATTTATACTATATGCCTCATTAATGATATGAAAGTTAATAAAACAGACAAGAGTAAGATTGCACGGATGCCTTTAAGGTGTAGAATGAAGACGGAAATCTGATTGTATCAGAGAACTGATTTTATTAGAGGATGCATCCATGAGTAATTGCATCTACAACTGCTTTCGTTTCCACAAAGGCAAAATATGAAGATATCTCGAGAGCTTGCTTACATTTAAGGTGAACTCATTCGTAAATTTTCCCATAACTATTACAAGATGCAGCATGAACAGTGGCGAAAACGGGGGGGGGGCTATGGGCTGCAGCCCCCTCCAGAGCTGAACCAGAATTCTTGATTTTATTTAAAATCACGACAACTGCTCGTTCTTAATTTCCCTTTTTAAAAAATAATAAAAACGTGGCAACATTTCTTTCTGGTATGGCAGGCTCGAAATTTTCCTACTGTTCTAGTTATTCCACTTGTACTTGTAGCTTTGAAGAGGTCGAAATCATTTTTGGCTAGTTATTTCAATGCATCTTTTATTAAATTATCGAAATTATTGTAGTGTTATTTATGATTCTTATTTGCATGTGAAGAATGTCCTTAAAGTTAAAGTATTTTGGTTTACGTAAGCCATGAAGTTTGACATTCGCCCTAGCCTCTCAACAAACCCCAATCCTGGATTAGACACCGAGCGTAAATGAAATGGAGATTAACAAAATTCACCAAAGTGAAATGTAATATATACCTTTAAGAAGATTGAAGACAGAAAACTGATTTCATCAGAGAATTGGTTTTGTTAGTATTCGAGGGTAAATGTATCTACAACTGCTTACGTATCCACACAGACAAAATATGCGCGTGTGTCTAGATCACAGCCTTCTCCGGGTTTTTTTCAGAATATTAATTTCTCGCATCATCCCACAGACTCTGCGTCGTCCACAGCGATTGCTTATTAAAGCACTTTCTTCTGCATCATCACGTTCTTCGCCGGCATCCCAGAAACACTTGTCGGCGTCGAAGGAGGCCGCGTTTGCAGCTGCAGCTGAATTATGGATGAGCAGGCTTTTGTTTACTTTCGCGTGAACGACTTCTGCGACATTGAAGCCCAAATTTTCCGAGGTAATGGTCCCGATTTCTCGGACCGCCGCATTCGCGGAATTTGAATGAGACGCCCTAATTGAAAATCTCCCATTCCTGTCGCCTCGTCGAAACGACTTTACAAATTTCCTCCAAGATATTTGCTTCCAATTAAGCAACGTCCACTCGATAAGTGGAAAAGCGTCCCAAAGTTTAGCTGACAGGGTCACTCTACAATAACGGAATTCGAGGCGAGATTCCTGGGTAAATCTCCATTTCAACGGAAAAGCCAAGATTTTGCTAATATATAAGTTAGGATGGCCTTCGAATTCTGAATGATTACTTGTCAGATAATGCTGGATTTTCCAAGTATCTTTAAATTATGAATTTTTTTCGCAACATTTGTTACCAGAAAATTCGGGAATTCTAGGAGATTTTATTGCACGTTACATCCGAAAATCTGAAAGTGCAGTAGAACCTCTATTTCCTGTGTTAATTAGAACCGTAATCACCTTGGATATTCGAAAACTCGATTAATAGTGACTGATTTTGAAATCTGACTTATTTTCTTTGGACAAGGTTTTTCAAAATTTTTAATTTGAAATTATAAAAATATGTCCTAATTCATTACCGCGTATAAACATTTTATCAAACAATTTTCATCTTCTCATGGAAAGCCCATCCACCCACCAGGGTAGACTGTTTCAGTTTTGATTTTTAAAGCTGAGTTCACTGTTAGTTATATTAATGTGCCGTTTCGAAGCAACACGAGGGATATTTTGGAACGGACCTCATCATGTTGAACAGCAATCAGATGACGAGAACGACACCTGAACTCGCACCGCCTTCTCGAGACTTCCACACCACACCACCAGGATGACGTTTGGTTATTATGGTTGATTTAAAGAGCTACATGCGACACAGCGAATCTTCAGTGCGATTGGGTTTCGAACCTGGCCTTGAAACTGAAGCCTTACCTGTATTCCACCGCGCTCCTGATTTTTTATTTTTCAAGCCATCGCATCTGCGTAATTTTTAGCGGCGGTCGGTCATTTTAATATGCCGGACATCCAAGTACTAGGACTGGGTGATTTCAATATGAAAATATTAAAAAATCAATATACAAACAATGAAATTATCACGCTGAATGATTTATTGATCCGAATTCCCTGAATTAAACAACCGCTTAGAGTTGGCGAGTGTAATACATGTATCTTGTTTCCAATTACTGTGAGAGTAAACGAGATGTATACCTAACTGTCCTCAAGGAATTAAATCTGTGGAAATTAACCACTTACACGGGGGTTAATGTGTGACATGTAAGCTTTTCGAATCTTTATGAATTCAGGTATTACCTTCATCATCCAACCAAAATTCCAACTTCTCCAGTAGACTTTAGGTCAATTCGAATAAATAAAATCAGCCATGCGCTTGCATGAATGTCAATTGAGATACTGTAGAATATTGTACCCTGTGCGTGAGAGCCTAAAATGTTTCTCCGTATGTATTGAATGGCAACTTTTGATTCAAAATATACATCATACATCGCAAATCCTATACTGACTGAACTTTTCAACTACTTGAGGAAAGAGCATTTCTTTCTTTTTGGAAGTGAGCGAAGACATCCTCTTTGCCACAAAAGCGAATAAGGAGAAAACCATTTTCACACGTAAATGCATATTTTTGGATAAAGAATAGCAACGTTTGTGAATAGCGCGATTTTTATATGAGAAATGGAAAATATTTTCTGAATTTAAAGTGCAGTTCTGAAGTTGGTTTATGTGGACCATTTTCTTTATATTACAGTGGGAGGCTGTATGACTTTTTTCTACTATTTTTTTGATGGAAATTGGAGGAAAATGAAACAAGAAATCAAATGCAGAAAAAAAACTTCTCCCTAAGAAATATTTTCAACTGAGAAGTTCAAAACTTTTTTTACATAAAATTTTAAACAAAAATTAGACATTGTTAGCCTTTTATTAAGGAAGTATCTTTTCCTGAATCGCATGTAAAACTATTGGAAGAGTCTGGACGAAAAGTGTTTTAATTCGCATGCACAGAAAAATAGAATGCTTACTTCTCATAATGTATTTGTTTTACTGAGATGTGGATGTTTTATCGAATAGCTTATTTTGCGCTCTATTTGAATTCATTAGACGTTTTTGATATCCTTCTAGTTTAAAAAAAAGTTAAGTTTCAAATCTTAGTCTCTTGCCTGCAGATGAAATTCAAAGTAAAATCATCTTCTTCATCAACATCGAAAATTTTTCATATGAGATACCTAGAATAACCAATAGACATGCCAATAAGCGCTTTGCCATTTTTCTGCTCGTGAACTTACAGTCTTTCATTTATATTCAGTTCGTTTATCCGTATTTAGATGATAGGGATAGTTCTCAAATATATATTAGATTAAGTGACTTGGTTATTTTTATCTGAAGATTAATGAAGTCTAGTAGTCTGGGACAGATCCTTTAATAACAGAGATCGTCTTCTGCTTCAAACAGAGAAACTCTATGAAACAAGAACAAATATATTCTTATAATTAAGAGACCTAAATGGATTAATACTATCTACCAGCGATCACGATTTCAGTTCTTTGTGTGGCAGAACGCAGCAAATGAGATATTCTAATGAAGGCTTCCTTTTCCAGAAAAAGTCTTTTTTTCCTCTTCGGCCTCCGAGTCCAAAGTTTAGGGAGCGAAAGATCTTCTTCCGAAACATGGTTTTAACCGGGTCTTCGAGAAGAGGATTACAAATCGGCTGTCTCTGAAAGCGCTGTTAATTGCGAGGGGTTTCGGTGCTCAGAAGCGCGACATTTATTTTCCGGTTGGAGAAAATATGTTCCTGAGTTTGGTAATTCCCTAATTTGTGGAAGGAGACGCCATCCCAAATGAAGTGAAATGAAAATCATCGAAGCATGGGAAATTGAAGGTGGGTTTTTCCTCCGCCTCTGATGTATTGCCTCGAAGAGAGATGCCACCTTGGATTCTTCTTAAAAATTATCCTTGAGGGATCGACTGTTTGCCGTGATAAGAGATAAATATTCTTCCAGCCTTCGGATTTTAGTTCAGCGTATTAAAACTTTTACTCGTTGAATAATGCTCACCTTTCGCTACCATGAAGATTAGGCAGACTGGAAGAAACATATTTAAAAGCACATCTATTTAAAAATTTCAAAATCTAACTAACGATGTATGAACACTTTTCTAAGTATTTTGCATTACTGCAATACAGCGGATTTTAACGGAAATAGTTGGAAAAAAATATTCTTCTCGTTTAAATCTTATCAATACTTATGGCCTAGTTGCCTTCGGTTGTCTTTCCGTCTAGTAGAATTAAATAAATTTTCTAAATTTTTGCATCAAGCTCCTTATGGCATTTCTCCAATTTTGACAAAGTTGTCAGACTAAGGTTAAGAAACGCATCTAATGTTTTAACGTTGCTAGTCCTTTAATTTTAATATTAATCTTATTTAATATAACTTCTTTATTTTAAATGTCATATTAATCTTATTTTTCATTTAAAATGGCAGACTCAAGTCAATTCTGAGAAGAAGTTAAATAGCTAAAATTACTAATGTAATAGACCAGATCTGTCTCCCACTGAAACGGTAAAGCTCTGACGTCACCAACAATAAAATTCGCGCCATAGACTTTAATCAGCACCATTTCATTGTTAGAGCACCTAAATTACAGTTATTTTAAATATAAATTTTCTAGTTTCAAATTTAATAGCTCTAAAATAGTGAAATAAAATTTTCTATCGATTGATATAAAGTTTGTCTCGCTATGATCAATAGTTCCCGTGAAATTTTAAATTATATTAATTATATATTTCAAATTAACTTCCATTTTTTAATAAAAAGTAGTAAATTACGTCAGTGGTATATCATGCGCGTGATATAGTTTGGACGCCACGATGCATTTGATTATTTATTGCAATCGTATATGATCACGCTGACAAAAAATTTTGAAATTATATCAATTTGAAAATTTTTTTGGCAGCGTTTGACAAGCAGAGACGTGCATTGTAAAAAATGTAAATAATATGTAAAAAAAATATTTCCTGTCATAAAACATATGTTTATTTTATTTGTTTTCAATCAATTTTAAGCATTTCTCTTCCATATATCTATTTAAACACGTCACATTTGATGGGAAATATCTCGAATGAAGAGGCAATTTGCACCCTTCATACAATGACGGATGATTTTCTAGTTGTTATATAATATCGTCACGTAGTTGCAAAGAATTACATAATACGATTTAGCAATAAAATATATTTAGTAACTCGAAGCATCAAGAAACAGAAGGGAACAGAGAACTTAACCACATCTTGTGAGACTTGACATTTATACATTTAAGGAATATTCCAGAATCATACAACAAGAATCTTTTTAAAAAAAACCAGAACTTCCTAGAACATGAATAACATTTTAAATAAAAATACCTGACCCTGGACTAACCAAAGATGGCCGAAATTTGAAGCAAGCATTGATTTTCAATCCAATGTTTTACGAACTTAACTACGGTGATGGTTGGCTAGGTTTCTTTCCGCGACAAAATCTTCGCTCCAATATTGAAAATCTGTCTCAACTTTTGACCCAATATGTTGGGGAGATGAGTTGTAAAATGCATGCTCAAATTTCCTCACTGTACTTTAAATCTTAACACGAAGCTCGCCATATTGTGTACATATACGAAAAATCTAGGAAAGAACACTTTCCCCTGGTTTGAAAAATAAACGAATTGAAGAATTTTAATGAAGTACGGTTTTTAAGGCGAATAGTTAAATAAATCTATTCTTGTTCCTGATCCATTATGCACATTGAAAAGTCAGAGTTGCTTTTGTTTTAATTCCCCAAACTATTCCAGGTAATGAAAGGTACAGAAAAAATATTTAAAAAGTCTCTAGGCGTGAAGCACTGACGAATGGCGCCTGTGAACCGGACGAAATGAGACGTCAAGTGCTTCAACATGAAACGCTACGTTTTAGGGAGCCATTGAAGAAACCCATGTAGAAACGCTCAACGAGGCACGCTGTTTAATTTCGTGTGATTAATGTGACTCCTGTACCAAGATGACGCGCTCGGCACAGAAAAAAATCCACTTCTGGTGTAATTACGAGTTCGCTATTATGCAAAAGAAGATATTTATGGGTCCTGCCGTAGTGTTTCCTTTCACAAATTAATTCTAGGCTCAGAGATACGTTTTGGGGTAGGAAAATAATTATAGGAAGAAAAACGCTTCCCTGCTGTTAACCTAAAAAATGAATGCAGAAAGTGAAGGAAAAAAATAACGTTAAAAATATAATTAATAGAACGAGAAAGTGAGGAACTATTTTTGTGCCTTGAGCAAAGGTTTTGAACATTTTCGTGTTTACGAAGTGTTGCGGTCATTTTTCATAAGCCCCTTGTAGAATTATAAAAAATGAAATTAATATAAGAAAAAAATTCATTGCTGTTAGAAGGGAAAGTAACGATTTGTTTAATTTGAAGGTTTCATTAATGCATTACTTATGCTTTCAGTTTTGTTTGCATTTAAATCCAAAATATTTCTTCTGAATAAGCTACGACGAAAAGTTTTTTTTCTTTTCTGCAATTTTTTGGAATGAAAATCTAAACTCATATTACGCAAGGAACCATGTAAAACGTTTGAAATTAAATTTAGATAAAACTTTAAGAATCAAATAATTAGTAAGATCTTTCACCGAAATTTATCTTAAATTACAGCAGCCTAATATTAAAATTATTCAGTCGAGAATTTTCGATATTTTACTGTATTTTAAAAAATGAAGTGTAAAAATCTTTTCAGAAATATTTTCAAGAACTTAAGAAAATTATGTTGAGTTTATAACAGGATCACTCGAAAATATCAGCTACCTCAGATGATGTGTAGAAGAGACGAATAATATTTAAATTTTTAAAATATTACTAGAATTATTTTCACTGAAGTGTTTTTGTGAATCGAAAACATCAAAAAGTATTGAGAAAATGTCTCAAAATTTGCAAATTATTTATGTTTTAAACGCATTTCGAGAGCTCAGAAAAATCACTCAATATTTTTAATTTTTATCTGAAAATAACTTTCGTATTTCAAGTGCTTTCCTGAAGTTAAAACTTTCAGTTGTGAATATATTAAGTCACTCTCTTTATATTGCAAGTTACGCTGCAAAAATTGGTATTTTTCTACTTTCTAAAATACGAAGTATATAAAGGAAAAACATTATAATCGTCAAAAAATTCTCCACTTCTGACCAAATTGCTCAGTAAAATTCAACTTCGAAATACAGTAATAATAATATCCGGAATCCTATCAGCCAAAGTCTCTATTTCCGACTACCCTTCGAATGCCGATATTTTTTTAAATCACTATTCAGATGCAACGTTTTCCAATACGTTTGAAAGAAGTAATTGTTATTTATGTGCAAGTCTTTATTAGTATAATACGATTCGACGCTGTAATAGTTCTCAGTAAACACAATAGCTTGCGGACATCGTAGGATGCAGCCGAAAATATATTTACTTCCAACCCGCGGAAATCGCGGGATAAGCAGTCAGAAGGTTAATTGTTTTCATATTGAATTATTTACCTATTTTTGAGAAAATTTTCGAATGGTTAACCTACTAACCGAGCAAATACCAAAAACTAGAATTTTGTTTTAATAAAGTCCACGAAATTTTCAGAATATGGTGCCTATGGCTAGGGTGGTCACTAAAATAGTAAGTGCCATTAAGTTCCGATGAGGCGAATAAAAGATTCAAGCAGTCACCATGGTGCATCTAAATATCTAACCACCATCACTATTATTTGCTTGTGAACATTATTAAATAAGTTGAAATCAGACTCGACGAATACGAAGAACGTTAACATTTAAATTAAGAAAATAACTTTTATTTTGTCAAACATTATTTAAATAAAGCGATTAAAAATAGAATTAAATTAAGGTAACAAAGTTGGTCAACAGCTCGTTGACTGGAAGTTGACGGGTGCAGAGCGAGAGAGAGAGACTTCTGTCCTTGCTTCTTATATATATGTAGTTGGAGTCATTTCGGCGCAAGCGCAAAAAGCGTGATGCTCGTTGTTGCCACATGCCGAAGTTGGCATTGTAGCCAATTTTCCTCATGCGAAGTCATGTAGTTATCGGGAAGTAATATTTTAAAACTCAAAAACTCATTTTGAGGAAACAACACAGTTCAATTCTTAAGCACTTCAATAGTGGTGTGAGGAAATTCATTCATTTTCAAAAAAAATGTAACCGTGTCAGGAAGCTTTGCGTTGTTGAGCGGGTTATATTATTCGTTAGGAAACGCCCTTAAATAATCATTGGCAAAATACAGCGAAAATCAGTAACATTCGCGAATCCTCTCAACAACACAGTTTTAAAAAAATTCATGTAAGAAGTTTGATATCCACTAAAGGAGTTTGTTAAAATGTTAAACCTTGGACCATGCAGGCCTATTTTTATAATTTCAAGTAAAAAGTTCGGAGAACCAAAATTTTCTACGAAGAACGGAAGTCATGATCTAAAATGTAGTCTATATTAACTTAGTTTTCTATTATCCGAATTGGTTACAGTCCCCCTCAACTCGAATAATCGAGATATACACACAAATGAAACCGGTATCTAATAGTGGGCGTAAAACATACCAATGTTTGAAAAAGGTAATCCAAAAATTAATAATTTATATGCAGTACGGGAACAATATGCAGATTTAAACATGAAAAGTATTTTCTTGAAATGTTCTATTAAATATAATAAAAGATTATCACGAAATTAAATTCCATTAAAAATTTTGAAAGTAAACAGCGATTCATTTATCATAAATCTAAAATTTTAAACTGTCAGTATTAGTAACATGACATTTTATAACGTTATTTATTCATGCAATTAATTGTCGCAGAAAAATAACGTATTCATGTTTAGAAAAAGACCATACAACGACAAGAAAGCCATAAAATAAATAATGAGGCTAATCAAAGAATGCAAGAAATTCATACTTTAATGAAAGTGAAAAACGACTCATAAGCATCGATTTATAATCTAAGGAAAAAGTATTCAGATAATTTAGCTTTTAGTACAAAGGCAATGAAAAAATAATCAAAAGTTTATATAAGAAAAAGGTATTGTTACAACTCAGAGTAATATTTTTCTAAAAATTTTTGAAAGAAATTGTTTTAGAAAAAAGCTTTATGAAACAATAGAAATTTGTAATGTACTCGAAGAATAATAAGTAGTTTGATGGAAAATACGGAATATTAGGATTTAAATAAGATAAATCCTTTTCGGAATTTTTATCCTAAAGTATTTATTAACGATGAGATAAAATTCTTTTATGAAAAATATGACCCAAATAATCATTACTTATTTTAAGTCTAAAAGAAGGAAACACATGCTCCTTAAAAAATAAATGTAAACTTTTATTTTATCTTGTATGAGATTAAAAAAAGTTTTAAAAGTATCTCTTTTCGTTAAAATAGTATTCTCATAAATGTGGCTATTGAAGAAACTTAAGCCGTAAAGCTTATCCGAAAGAATTTCGAGTAGAATTTTTATCCATCAAAATATGAATTGTAGAGATTATTATTGTATAATATAGAGATATTCAGATATAAAAGCAAGATATTGCAGGGATTTCTGAAATCTTACATATTATTAAAGTAATTTCGTTTTTACTGTTGCGACGAAGCTTTGCTATTTTTTTATAAGGATTAAATCATTTTTCTTTTCTTTTTAATATTATTATATTTTCATGTGCAGTTCACTTTGTTCTAAACTTTCAAGCAAATGTTATCTCAATTAAAGAAACTGTACCTCAGAAAAATAAATTTTTAAGAATTGAAATTTCAAGACCACTTTAAACATAATAGCTTTACAAGAATAAATACTTTTGAAATTTTATAGAAAAAATCTTATGTCAGCTAAGAAACGTGACGGAAACGAAAGCTCTTAGATTGCATTTCAAACTGTTTCTGAAAAACTGGAGAAAATTTTCAGAAGGCGAAATTTTTTTTCATGTTATGTAAGTATGTCTTTTCGTAAAAAAAACGTGGGAATTTATAAAAAAATAATAGGAAAGACTCTGCGATGTTTCTCTCTTTTGAAATGATAATACGATATCTTTTTTAAATATCCAGTTATGCGCACACATAGAGAGAAAAGAAAAACACTTTAGAAATAAGTGCAATACGTCGCGATGACAAACCAGAGCTCTTTCAAACCAACAAGCGAAAAACAAGCCGGACATATTACTTCCCCCTTAGGAGGTCGAAATTCATGTGACGCGTGTTTACAAATAGCAGCTTGTTCACAAAAATGAACCCTTTCCAGCAAGAAGATTGTATAGAGCATTGCAACAACCATCACCAAGAGTGGCTTAACATCAGAGATGTATATATTCTGTTTAATATCTAGAAGTAAGCATCATTGGGGTAAAACTAGATAAAAATAGACGATTCGAAATTGGACAGAAAATAATTATAATTAATTGATGCATGAAAGTCCTGGAAGAAAATTAAATACTGACTTCAAATTATGCTAAAAATATGATAACAGATATTCAATATTTTGTCAAAACCTAAATACTGACTGACCAAATGTTCACTCTGTACAAAATGAAAACCAGTAAATAGATTTTAAGTTAGATTTTTTCCATTTCATAACTCGCGATACTACATAGATTTTTCAGTATTGCTTCATGGAGTTGCATTTTTCATCTTTCTATCTGCGTAGTTTCGAAATAAAATGACTTCTGTAAAATCATTACCAGTTTGCTTAAATTCCTATATTTAGTATCCAAGTAATAAAAGAAAAATTCTACCAAATAAAATAGATTACTTCAATCAATCTTTCAGAAGCTTCAACAATATCCAGCTTTCAAACAGAAATGAGATTCTTTTAAGGGTTATTTTTTAGTATTTTTACAAAATACTTCTCAAGCTTTTTGACCTTCTGCGTATTATATAAAGTTTGGCAAACAAAACTTTTTCGGCTTATTTGCACGCCTCTGACGGGAGAACGCATTTCTAAAAGAAGACGGAAGAGCTATAATCATCCATCATTTCGTACTGATCTCTATTGCATATTTACGGATCCTAGTATGGTTTGGATTGAGGTCGGTTTTCATTGGCTCTCAGCGTCACGTGTCTTCGCTTGCTTCTGAATGATGTCATAAGAGCGCGCTTAGTTTGAATTTCGATTTTTGTCTTAGCTATTGTATCATGGAAAAACCAAAATTATCTTTATTTTGAATAAATCATTCCCTTTAGAAATATCCAAATATTCGTAATTAAAAGTAAATACTGCTTAAAAATATAGTTTAAATTTTAATATTTTGATCTTTTGTATTATCACCTCCAAAGCATGTTTTGTATCTAAATTCCGTAAGGATTTTAAGTATGTCTTCTAAATTTTTAACCTAACTGTAAGGCTCAGTTTCCCAAATTTTCAGTAAAATTTGTCAGCTTCTTTCTTCCGAAATTTGTGAAATGCTCATGGGATAAGGCGTGGAATATCTTCTATGGAAAGTTAAGTCTGGAAAAGCTTTTTGTTGCCGAGATGTTACTTTTCAACATTAATTTCCTACGTGAAGGAAAAGCGCGCCTTAAAAGCTTTCTTCTTGATGTTGAGGGAACAGACCTTAAGCGTGAGGAAAGCATTTTATGAGTGTCTTCTTCGCCACTGGGGGTTATTCTTACGCACACATTATCTCTGGGAGCTATTTTCATGTCTCCTGGCATAGGTCGGGATGTTCTAAGAGAAAATATTTCAGAATAAAAAGAATATTCGAACAATCGAACTGGAACAGAAATGCGAAATTTCAGAAGCAGTAGCAACTACAAAATACTGTCTAAAATCTAAATCACACACAAGAAAAATCTTAACAATACTGTTCGTATTAAAATGATTGAAATGAAATAAATCATCGCATGTTTTGAAGAATTTTTGCCAAATATGCATATATAGCAGTTATTCTCATTACATTATACATCTTATTTGCTTATTTTATGCTATCGTCTGTGATCAAACTTAAATTTTTCATCCACTGTATATTAATACTCATGTGAGTTTCACATCTAAGTAACGGAATGAAAAATCCATATGAATTTTTACTTTTTTGTAGCAGAATGGTTTTCAGAATAAGTTAATAAATTCTCATAAAACTGCCTGGTCTATCGAGGATTAGTTAGAGAACACATTGTTTGAATGGATTGACTGATTACCCACCTACTAAAATAAAAGATGTCGCTAAGGCAGTCAGTAAAAGAACTGAATTTCTTACGATCAAACATCTGAAAATTCTGAGTATGCCAGATTTGTCATTCTTCATGCATTTTTAGTTATGCATTTACAATTTTAAAGAGTTTTTAAATGCTTTTCTTATCCGAACTCATTCGAATGAAATGCGTTTTATTCTCTTGCTTTCGAAAGCATTCTGTATAGAAATATATACAAATATTCTTTTACTGAAAACAACAGAAGTATGTCTCATCGTCTGTAGAATTCGAAATCATTTGGTGTCTGAGTATACTCATAGAAAATTCAGAACGCAAGTTGAAATGTTTAAAATCCCTTGACAAATACAGCGTATGTTTGTGTTTTTTATTAGAATTTGCTTTCGAATCCCTATAGACTTTCCTTGTTTAATCAAATGTATACACATATTTTTTACTTGCTTCAAAAAATATAAGATGTCTGAAACAATATTTTGCGGATTCTGAAAGTAATGTAATAAAAAATGAATGCTTTTACAGAGCTTTTACTAATTTTAAAGGTAGGCCAAGCGTACCAAACAAATCATTTGCTAAATTAAAATATAATAACATATGAACAACAGATGAAGTGAAAACGACTATGAGAAGGATATCGATACAAGAAAACTAAAGAGTAGCTCAAAGTAGATATGATTTTCAAAACAAGTTAATTAAGCAAAGTGCAAATAACGCTACAGAAGGTCCTAGAAACACAAGTACTCGACCACGGTTAGTATTAATTGGGAAAGATTCAGCTTCGGACAATTATAAGTGCATGACCACAAAACAGTCAACCTCAAATCTGTACTGGACCAAGTTTTTATTCGGAAATCTTTCACCACACAATGGTAACTGCTGCTAACCCATTTCTATTAACTACCCACTGAGTTAATTGTAATGTACAATTTGATCCTTCTTTAGATATATTTTTGACTGGAACAATAATGGCTAGTTTTGGTGAATTCTCTTTATTGGCCCAATAATCCATTCTAGCTCTCACAAATGATATCCCTACATAGATATTCCTAAGAAGAACTTATTTACTTTTATAAAACTGGTATAAAGTCTGGCCGGATATCCTTCAAATCTCAGCTTAAAACAATATTTTAAAGAAAACACATTCATTTAAATAGGAAGAGGAAGCAAGGCTTTAATTTCTTTTGTAATCTATGAAACTTCATTTCGAGATCAAATTTTTATCCATTTACATAAATCAATATATCAGATCTATTGCTTGAGTTATATATTCACAAACATCAATTCAATATGACTTTTAAGGAGTGAATTTTTAGAAGCAGAGCTCTCCAAGCTAGATCATTTCTAGATTTCCTTTCCTCTATGGGTTATTCACAGAGTTAAAGCATTCAAGATTCTATCATACAGCATAAAATTAATCAATATTTCCCCCCATCGCCTCTGGTTTTAGGATAATTTAATTAATAATTTATTCTTCATATTGTCTGCATCTAATGTGCACTTATTCGTATATTCCCCATTAATTTATACTATATGCCTCATAAATGATATGAAAGTTAATAAAACAGACCAGAGTAAGATTGCTTGGATGCATTTAAGAAGTAGAATGAAGACAGAAAACTGAATGTATCAGAGAACTGATTTTATTAACGGATGCATCTATCAGTAAATGAATATACAACTGCTCGAGTTTCCACAAAGACAAAATATGATTGTATCTCTAGTCTTGCTTACATTTAAGGTGAATTCAGTCTGTATTTACCCATAACTTATACTAGATGAAGCGTAAACAGTGGAGAATCCAGGGGCGCTATGGGAAAGCAGCCCCCAGAGCTAAACTAGAATTCTTGATTTTATTTAAAATCACAACAACTGTTCGTTCTTAATTTCCCCTTTAAAAAATAATAAAAACGTGGCAACATTTCTTTCTGGTTTGACATGGTCGAACGTTTTCCTACTTTTCTAGTAATTCCTCTTGTACTTGTAGCGTTAACGCAACCGAAAGCATTGTTTGGCTAATTATTTCAATGTATTTTTATTAAATTTTCGAAATTATTATAGTGTTATTTGTGATTCTTATATCACATGGCAGAAAAGTCCGTAAAGTTAAAGTGTTTTGGTTTACATAAGCCATGAGGTTTGACATTCGCCCTCGCCTCCCAACAGACCCGAATCCTGGATTAGCCATTGAGAGTAAATGATATGGACGTTAGCAAAATTCACCGAAGTGAAATAGAATAGATACCTCTAAGAAGAATGAAGACAGAAAACTGATTTCATCAGTGAATTGGTTTCGTTAGCATTCGCGGGTAAATGTATCTACAACTGTTTACGTATCCACAGAGACAAAATATGCGGGTATGTCTAGATCACAGCCTTCTCCGGTTTTTTTCCAGAATATTAATTTTTCGCATCATCCCCTTAGACTCTGCGTCGTCCTCAGCGATTGCATATTAAAGCACTTTCTTCTGCATCCTCACGTTCTTCGCCGGCATCTCAGAAACACTTATCGGCGTCGAAGGAGGCCGCGGCTGCAGCTGCAGCTGAATTATGGATGAGCAAGCTTTTGTTTACTTTGGCGTGAACGACTTCTGCGAGATAGAAGCCCAAATTTTCCGAGTTAATGGTTCCGATTTCTCGGACCGCCGCATTCCGGGAATTTGAATGAGACGTCCTAATTGAAAATTTCCAATTCCTGTCGCCTCGTCGAAACTACTTTACAAAATTTCCTCCAAGATATTTGCTTCCAATTAAGCAACGTCCACTCGATAAGTGGAAAAGCGTCCCAAAGTTTAGCTGACAGGTTTCACTATACACAAGCAGAATTCGTGGCGAGATTCCTGAGTAAATCTCCATTTCAAAGGAAAAGCCAAGATTTTGCTAGGATATTAGTTAGAATGGCCT
Organism: Araneus ventricosus; assembly: GCA_013235015.1. Classification (NCBI taxonomy): domain Eukaryota; kingdom Metazoa; phylum Arthropoda; class Arachnida; order Araneae; family Araneidae; genus Araneus; species Araneus ventricosus. The sequence goes on from BGPR01002070.1 coordinate 148,850, forward strand.
TAGAATTCTGAATGATTACTTGTCAGGTAAAGCTGGTTTTTCTGAGTATCATTCAAGTATGAATTCTTTTCGCAACATTTGATACAAAGAAATTCGGGCATTTTTGGAGACTTTATTGTACTTTGCATCCAAAAATCTGAAAGTGCTATAGAACGTCTACTTCCTGCGTTAATTTGAATCGTAATCACCTCGGATTTTCAAAAACTCGATTAATAGAGACTAATTTTAAAATGTGACTTATTTTCTTTGGATAAAGTTAACCAAAATTTTTTATTTGAAATCCTCAAAATTCCTCAAGTACTACTGTGTATAAGTATTTTAACAAACTATTTTACTATCGTCTTACATGCATTTTTGAAACATTAAATGGTTTTGATAAAATGATTCGCAATTTTACTGGTGTTCGAGGTTTCCATTTCATTTTTTCTAATGATTATAATATAAGAATATATTTGTCCGCGGAACACCACATAATTTTTCAACATATTTACAGTACTATTTTTTTCCTGTAAATGCAGAGAGTTCTTCACACCATTATTGAAGCCTTCCAGAATGAAACTGTGAGGATTTTTCCTCTCAATAATTTCTTGAATTATGAAAGATAACCTCCCAATAACAACGTTTTACAACCCTTCTCATTGAAAGCCTATCCACCCACCAGGGTATACTGTTTCAGTGTTGATTTTTAAAGTTGAGTTCAGTTTTAGTTATATTAATGCCACGTTTCGAGGCAACACGAGGGATATTTTGGAACGGACCTCATCATTTTGAACCTCAGTCAGATGACGAGAATGACACCTGACCTCGCACCGCTTTCTCGAGACTTCTGCAACACACCACCAGTATGAAGATTGGTTATTATGGTTGATTTAAAGTGCTACATACAACACACACAGCGAATCTTCAGTGCGATCGGGTTTCGAACCTGGCCTTGAAGCCGAGGCCATACCAGTAGGCCACCGCGCCCCTGATTTTTCAGGCTATCGCATCTGCGTTATTTTTAGCGGCGGTCGGTCATTTTAATATACCGGACATCCAAGTACTAGGACTGGGTGATTGCAATATGAAAATATTGAAAAATCACTATGCAAACAATGAAATGATCACGCTGAATGATTTACTCATCCGAATTCCCAGATACAAACAACCGCTTAGAGTTGGCGAGTGTAAAACATGTATCTTGTTTCCAATGACTAAGAGAGTAAACGAGAGGAATACCTAAACGTCCTCAAACAATTAAATCTGTGGAAATTCACCACTTATACGGGGGTTAATGTGTGACATGTAAGCTTTTGGAATCTTTTTGAATTCAGGTATTATCTACATCATCCAACGAAGATTTCAACTTCTCCAGTAGCCTTTAAGCCAATACAAACAAATCAAATTGTCCATACACTGCATGAATGCCATTTGAGATGCTGTAGAATGTTGAACTCTATGCGTGAGAGCCTAAAATGTTTCTCCGTATGTATTGAATGGCAACTTTTGATTCAAAATATATATCATACATCGCAAATCCTATACTGACTGAACCTTTCAACTACTTGAGAAAAAAACATTTCTTTATTTTTGGAAGTGAGCGAAGACATCCTCTTTGCCACAGAAACGAATGAGGAGAAAACCGTTTTCCGATGTAAAATGCAGATTTTTGGATAAAGAATAGCAACATTTTTGAATAGCGCGATTTTTATAAAAGAAATTGAAAATATTTTCTGAATTTAAAGTGCAGTTCTGAAGTTGGTTTATGTGGACCATTTTCTTTATATTTCAGTGGGAAGCTGTATGTCTTTTTTTTTTACTATTTTGCTTGATGAAAATTTTAGGAAAATGAAACAAAAAATCAAATGCAGAAAAAATCTCCTCCTTAAGAATTATTTTCACCTAAGAAGTTCAAAAATTTATTACGTTAAAGTTTAAACAAAAATTAAACACTATTAGCCTTTTTCTAAGGAAGTATCTTTTCCTAATTGCATGTAAAACTATTGGAAGAGTCTGGACGAAAAGTGTTTTAATTCGCATGCACAGAAAAATAGAATGCTTACTTCTCGCTATGTATTTGTTTTACTGAGATGTGGATGTTTTTATCAAATAGCTTATTTTGCGCTCTATTTGAATTCATTAGATGTTTTTGATATTCTAATTTAAAAAGAATGTTAAGTTTCAAATCTTAGTCTCTTGCCTGCAGATGAATTTAAAAGTAAAATCATCTTCTTCAATTAGGTTGTTGCTAAATATTTAGGGAGCAACGGCCATGGGACATAACTCGGGACCTGTTTAGTTAGCAAAATCACGGATCATTTATCTAATTCTTAGAGTAGATAGAGCTTAGCGTCGGGACCTGAGGGTTTCAGGTTCGATATCCGATTCCAGTCCAGATCCGCCTTAATTGGGGCCTGTTGCACGTTAAATCATACGCATTGACAAAACGTCCTCCCGCTGATGTGGTGCGGAAGTTTGGAGAGGGGGAGGCAGTTTAGGTGTCGTCCCGATCTGATCGCGATTCGAAATGTCGAGATCCGTCCCAAAATATCCCTCGTGTTGCTTCAAAAGGGGGCGTTAATATAACAATACTAAACTAAGCTATTGGTATACGCCTTATGTATGGAAAAAAACTGTATTCGCCTTCAAACTGAAATGTGTTATGTTTATATAGATTCGAAAACATTCAGAAAATGATATTCTCTTCTTATTTCCCGGATGCTATCAAACGCACATTGAAATCCACTGGAAGAATAACATTTCAAATTCACTCGGGGTAAAATAAACAGGATAGCATCTTTGTTTTGAACGAAGAATTAATACTTCCTCTTTAATAAATATTAAATCTCCTCACAATCATTCAGATAAACAGTAAATGATACCTCGTTTTAGGTAAACTTGTTTGGTATGGATTTGTTTCTCTTAATTACTGTGGGTACGAAATTTTCCCATGTTAATTAATTCTACTCTGAAAATCGATGCATCTTTTCATTTCTTTATACATACTTCACAATATTGAAAGTTTTTCATATGAGATACCTTCAATAACCAATAGACATGCCAATAAGCGCTTTGCCATTTTTCTGCTCATGAATTTACAGCCTTTCATTTATATTCAGTTCGTTTATCCGTATTTAGATGATAGGGATAGTTCTCAAATAAATATCAGGTTTAGTGACTTGGTTATTTTTATCTGAAGATTTATGAAGTCAAGTCGTCTGGGACTGATCCTTTAATAACAGAGATCGTCTTCTGCTTCAAACAGAGAAACTCTATGAAACAAGAACAAATATATTCTTATAATTAAGATACCTAAATGGATTAATACTATCTACCAGCGATCAAGATTTCAGTTCTTTGTGTGGCAGAACGCAGCAGATGAGATATTCTAATGAAGGCTTCCTTCTCCAGAACAGTTTTTTTTCATCTTCGATCCCCGAGTCCAAAGTTTAGGGAGCGAAAGATCTTCTTCCGAAAAATGGTTTTAACCGGGTCTTTGAGAAGAGGATTACAAATCGGCTGTCTCTGAAAGCGCTGTTAATTGCGAGGGGTTTCGGTGTTCAGATGCGCGCCATTTATTTTCCGGTTGGAAAAATGTCTTCCTGAGACAGGTAATTCCCTAATTTGTGGAAGGAGACGCCATTCCAAATGAAGTGGAATGAGAATCATCGAGGCATGGGAAATTTCAGGTGGATTTTTCCTCCGCCTCTGATGTATTGCCTCCAAGAGAGATGCCACTGGGGATTCTTCTTAAAAAGTATCCTTGAGGAATAGACTGTTTGCAGTGATAAGAGATAAATATTCTTCTAGCCTTCGGAATTTAGTTCAGCGCATTAAAACTTTTAGTCGTTCAGTAATGCTCACCTTTCGCTACCATAAAGATTAGGCTGACTGGAAGAAACATATTTAAAAGCACATCTATTTAAAAATTTCCAATTCTAACTAACGATGTATGAAAACTTTTCAAAGTATTTTGCATTACTGCAATACAGCATAATTAACGGAAATAGTTGGGAAAAAAATTCTTCTCGTTTAACTCTAATCAATGCTTATGGCCTGTTCAGAAATCTTTTTGCCTTCGGTTGTCTTTCCGTCTTGTAGAATGGAATAATTTTTTTGCATCACGGGCCTTATGGTATTTCTCCAATTTTGGCAATGAGTTGTCAGACCAAGGTTAATAAACGCATCTCATGTTTTAACGTTCCTCTTTCTTTAACTTTCACATCAGTCTTATTTAATGTAACTTTCTTATTTTTATTTTTATATTAATCTTATTTTTCAATGAAAATGCACAGACAAGTCGATCCACAATACAAGCTAGATGGCTAAAATAATAATAAAATTGCATAATATTGTCGCGAAGTTGCAAAGAATTAGAGAATACGATTTAAAAATAAAATTGATTACCCGAACCCTATTTTATTTTGCAGCAATCTTGCTCTGCAAATCTGCAAGCTTGCAGAAAGTTTGACACGCCATGAGTGCAAGCTTGAAACAAGTTAGTCACCACGCGTCGAATTTGCAGAAAGCTTGTTGCTTCAAGCTCATGGCAAGCGCAGAGTACGCAGATTCGAAACCCCAACAATCAATTTCATGGCCAGTCGCTTTAGCCACTCAGCCAGCGGGACCCTGAGAAGCGAAGATAGTTTGTGCTAAAAGATAGTGCATCTACACGTTTAATTTTAAACTGTGTTCTTGATTTGATTAATTTTTTAAATTTTGAGTTGAGAATATGATTTCAAGTCAAAGAGAGAACGGTTTTCGCTAATAACTATGTTTCGCTAGTAGAATAAATTATGAAATTAGGGTCCAAAAGTAATTATTTTTAAAAATACGGGACAAAATGTCAACAAAATTTGACTGTTTTTTAGGTTTAGTTTTGTTTATGATCGTTAAAATTTCAACATTAAGAAAAAGGCGATATACAGTTTTCATTAAAGTACGAATGCTATATTTACTAAAAAGATAGATAAATTTTCAAATTTTTTATACAAAGACCTAGTTAGTTTTTTTCACATTATCATTGAATTAATGAAAAGAAGTACGGTCTAGGAGATGCTATTAAAAATCGGATGTTTTTTAAAGCAGAGACAAAGATCATTCCAGATATTTACAACTGTATCCAAGACTTGATTTTTAAGTTTACGGTATCAACTTTGCAGCAAACTTTTTTTGCAATTGTGAAGTTCGTCATAACAACTTAATAGAAATCTTGTTTTGCAAATGGGTTGGTCTATTACTCTTTGTTACATTGCAGGAAGTTTGCTGCAAAGTTGCTGCATCAAGTTTGTCATGACAAGCTAATATCAAGAAAAATCAAACTTGCTGCAAGTGTACATACTATCTGAGTTTATTAGCTCAAAATAACAAATAACACAAGGGAACAGATAAATTAACCACTACTTGTGAGACTTAGCATTTATACATTTAAGGAATATCACAGAATCATCCACCTGGAACTTTAAAGAAAAAATCAGAACTGACAGGAACATAAATAACATTTTGAATAAAAATACCAGTCCCTGGACTAACCAACCATGGCCGGCATTTGAAGAAAGCCTTGATTAGCAGTCCAATGTTCTACCAACTGAACCGCGGTGATCGTTGGATAGGTTTCTTTGTGGGACAAAATCACCGTACCAATATTGTAAATCTGTCTCAACGTTTTGGCCAAACATGTCGGGGATGTGAGTTCTATAATGCATACTCAAATTTCCACACTTTAGTTTAAATCTTAACGCGAAAATCGCCATATTGTGCACGTATACTAGAAAACCTAGGGAAGAAACATCCCCCCTGGTTTGAAAAAGAAAGAATTGAAGAATATTAATGAAGTACGGTTTTTAAGGCGAATAGTTCCATAATTCTAGGCTCGTTCCTCATCCATTATGCACATTGAAAATCGAGTTGCTCTTGTTTTAATTCCCCATACCATTCCACGTAGTAAAAAGTACAAAAAACCATTTAAAAAGTCTCAAGGCGTGAAGCACTGACGAATGGCGCCTGCGAACCGGACGAAATGAGACGTCAAGTGCTTAAACATGAAACGCAACGTTTTAGAGAGCCATTGCAGAAACCCATCCAGAAACGCTAGGCGAGGCACGCTGTTTAATTTCGTGTGACTAATGTGACTCCTGTACAAAGATGACGCGCTCGGCAAAAAAAAATCCCCTTCCAGAGTAATTACGAGTTCGCTATTATGCAAAAGAAGATATTTATGGGTCCTGCCGTAGTGTTTCCTTTCACAAATTAATTCTAGGCTCCGAGATACGTTTTGGGGTAGGAAAATAATTATAGGGAGAAAAACGCTTCCTTGCTGTTAATCTAAAAAATGAATGCAAAAAATGATGGAAAAAATAACATTAAGAATATAATTAATAGAACGAGAAAGTCGGGAACTGTTTTTGTGCCTTGAGCAAAGGTTTGGAAAATTTTCGTGTTTACGAAGTGTTGCGGCCATTTTTCATCAGCTCCTTGCAGAATTATAAAAAATGAAATGAATATAAGAAAAAAATCCATTGCTGTTAGAAGGGATTGTAACGATTTGATTAATTTGATGGTTTCATTAATGGATTACTTTTGCTTTCGGGTTTGTTTGCATTTAATACGAAAACATTTCTTTTGAATTATCTACGACGAAAAGTTTTGGGTTCTTTTTTTGCAATTTTTTGGAATGAAAAACTCGACTCATATTACGCAAGGAACCAGGTAAAATGTTTGGAATTAAATTTATTAAAAACTTTAAGAATATTTTTCAGAATATGGTGCAGAAGTTGGCATTGTAGCAAATTTTCATGATGAGAAGTCATGTATTTATTTGGAGGTGATATTTTATAAACGAAACACTTATTTTTAGAAAACAACAAACACAGTTCAATTCTTAAGCAATTCGATAGTGGTATGAGCAAATTCATTCATTTTCACGAAAATATATAACTGCAAATGTGTCCGAAAGTTTTGCGTTGTTTGAACGGGTTATATTATTCGTTCGGAAACACCCTTAAAGAATGATTGGCAAAATGCAAAGAAACAGCGAAAATCAGTAACATTCACGAATCCTCTGAAAAAAAGAAACTGTTTCAAAAGTTGTATGTAAATGGTTTGATATCTAAAGAAGGAGTTCGTAAAAATATTAAAATTTGGACCTTGCAGGCCTATTTTTATAATTTCAAGTAAATTTTGGAGAACCAAAATTTTCTACGCAGAACGGATCTTAGTTTTCGAATATCAGATTTTATCCCCTCAACTCGAATAATCGAGGTATACACACAAATGAAACCGGTATCTAATAGTGGGCGTAAAACCATACCAATGTTTGAAAAAGGTAATCCAAAAATTTATAATTTTATGCAGTAGGGGAACAATATGCAGATTTAAACCTGAAAAATAATTTCTTCAAATGGTTTATTAAATATAATAAAATATTATTACGAAATTAAATACCATTAAATTTTTTTTAAAATAAACAGTAATCCCTTAATCATAAATCTTAAAATTTAAACCGTCAGTATTAGTAATATATCATTTTATTATGTTATTTATTCATGCAATTAATTGACGCAGAAAAAATAATGTATTCATGTTTGTGAAAAGACCATAAAAAGACAAAGTTATAAAAAATAAATAATTATGCTAATAAAAGAATGCAAGAAATTGATACTTTAATAAAAGAGAAAATCGACTCATAATGATCGATTTATAATCTAAGGAAAAATATTGAGATAATTTAGCTTTTAATACAAACAGTTATAAACTAAAAAAATTTTATATAAGAAACATATATTATTACAGAAAGAAACATATATTATTACAGCCCAGTGTAATATTTTTCTTATAATTTTTGAAAGAAATTCTTTTAGAAAAAAAGGCTTATGACACAACAGAAATTTCTTATGTACTCGAAGAATAATAAGTAGATTGATGGAAAATATGGAATATTAGGATTTAAATAAGATATATCTTTTACGGAATTTTTATCTTAAAGTATTTATTAACGATGAGATAAAATTCTTTTATGAAAAATACATCCCAAATAATCATTACTTATTTTAAGGTATCAGAGTAGGAAACTTAAAAAATAAACTTAAACTTTTATTTTATTTTCTATGAGATTAAAAAAAGTCTTAAGAGTATCTCCTTTAGATAAAATTGTATTCTCATAAATGTGGTTATTGAAGAAACTTAAGTCGTACAGCTTATCCGAAAGAATTTCGAATTGAATTTTCATCCATCAAAATATGAATTTTTGAGGTTATTATTGTATAATATAGAGATATTCAGATATAAAAGCAAGATATTGCAGGGATTTCTGAAATCTTACATATTGTTAAAGTAATTTTGTTTTTGCTGTTACAATGAAGCTTTGCTAATTTTTTATAAGGATTAAAACATTTTTCTTCTTTTTTAATATTATTATATCTTCATGTGCAGTTCACTTTGTTCTAAACTTTCAAGCAAATGTTATCTCAATTAAAGAAACTGTACCTCAGAAAAATAAATTTTTAAGAATAGAAATTTCAAGTCCACTTTAAACATAATAGCTTTTCAAGAATAAATTCTTTTGAAATTTTGCAGAAAAAGATTATGTCAGCTAAGGAACGTGACTGAAATAAAAGCTCTTAGATTGCATTTTAAACTGTTTCTGAAAAACTGGAGAAAATTTTCAGAAGGCGAATTTTTTTTTTTTCGTGTTACGTAAGTATATCTTTTGGTAAAAAAAACGTGAGAATTTATAAAAAAGTAATAGGAAAGACTCTGCGATGTTTCTCTCTTTTGAAATGACAATACACGATTTTTTAAAAAATATCCGGTTATGCGCACACAAAGAAAGAAAAGAAACACACTTTAGAAATAAGTGCAATACGTCGCACTGAGAAACCAGAGCTCTTTCAGACCAACAAACGAAAAACAAGCCGGATATATTACTTCCCCCTTAGGAGGTTGAAATTCATGTGACGCGTGTTTACAAGCTGTAGCTTGTTCACAAAAATAAACCCTTTGTTGCAAAAGGATTGTATAGAGCGTTGCCACAACCATCACCAAGAGTGGCTAAACATCAGAGATGTATATATTCTGTTTAATATCTAGGCGTAAGCATCATACGGGTAAATCTAGATAAAAATAGAGGATTCGAAATTTTACAGAAAATAATAATAACACAGGTCTGCAAAAAAATTTTTTTTTCAGCTGCGTGGGATATTTTTGGTAAATTTTGTGTTTTTTAGTCTGCTGGATCCAAAAATGACCTCCATTTCCCTCCATTACGTACAGTTTTTTTGCAAAACATGGGGATTTTACATTGATAAAGCACAACTGCGATGATAAAAATCAATATTTTATTTCAATGAACTATGCATAATTTTTCTAATAATTGGAAAAAATAAACAAAAACTATTCTCTCATGATATATTTAACACTACACGTTTACTCTTTTTGTCTGTGAAACCTTTTCTTTTTCTCTTTGATGCTCTTCCGAACATGCTTTCGCTTACTATCTTCTGTTTCCCGCCTGAGCATCCAACAGTAATCAGCTAACATGCTGACGTCCATCTTCCTTGGTATTGCCTCTCGATATCACGGACATCCTGGTGAAATCTTTCACCCTGCTCTTCACTATATGGGGGTGTAGGAAATGAACTTTTAAGCTCATCTTGCATCCTTGAGCTTCATACGCTGTCAACATGCGTTGAACAATGGTTTTGTAGAGAGGGTCTTTAGTATTCCCCAAAACCCTGTGCACTGCATCCTTAAAAGTGACCCACCTTCTTTTTCTTTGCCCCCCATTGTTTCTGAAAAGAGGGAATCGGTTAACAGTTTTCGTATGTCGGGGCCAGTAAAAACTCGCCCTTTCAACTGAACTTCTGACAGTTTGGGGAACTTGGAACACATATCTGAAGCATTCCCCATATTTAGGCAGTTATTTAATGGGCTGCTTCATAAGCTCTAATTTTATATGAAGACGTGGTCTCTACAAACCATCCAACGATGTTCTTGATAGTTGATTTTCTCAAGAATCATTGACAAATCATTATAGTTTTCTTCCAATTGCACCGAGTGCCCTAAACGAAGCGATGCAAATGAATTACTAATATGCAGCAAGACTTTTTTGAGTCTTGTTTTAGACGAATCTATGAATAGACGCCACTCAGATGGATCATATTATATGTCGAAGCACTTCATTAACCCTTGAACATTATTCCAAAATCGAGATTTCCATTCTTGGAGAAAAACTGATGAATTCCTTCTCTCGGTGCCTGTACCGGGAGAATGAAGTTCCAGGTGTCAGCAGAGTTTTATTTTCAGTCTTGACCCTAGCAATTCAGCTCCATCTTTAGAAAGGCCTAAATCTCTAACTAGATCATTAAGCTAGCTCTGTGAAAATGGTTGGGGTCCTCATGAACAGAAAATTCTGAGCTAGATTCGTCCTTGTGAGATAATGTGTCTCTATCCTCAGAATCACTCCGGATATCATCCAAATTTGAAGGTGGGTGTCACTCTTAGAAATATGAAATTAATATATAAAATCATTATTGTATATGGTTTTTTGACTTAAAAATACGATGCCAGATTTCAGGTTAAAAAGAGAAATTTTACACTCAATTAAACTAAAAATATGAATTTTGAAAGAAAACTTGACGTAATGGAATTTTTTAAATATTTTTCCCGGTTTCAGTGAGTAAACATCTATAAGAAACAGTCAAAAAATCCTATGCACTTTTTTGGTTGCAGACCTGTGTAATTAATTGAAGCATGAAAGTTCTGGAAGAAAATTAAATACTGACTTCAAATTATGCTAAAAATATGATAACGGATATTCAATATTTTGTCAAAAGCCAAATACTGACTGACCAAGTGTTCACTATGTACAAAATGAAAACCAATAAATCGATTTTAAGTTAGATTTTTTTCCATTTCATAACTCGCGATATTTCATAGAGTTTTCAGTATTGTTTCATGGAGTTGCATTCTTCATCTTTCATATCCGTGTAGTTTCGAAATGAAATGTTTTCTGTAAAACAAAAAGGAAGACATTACCAGTTTGCTTAAATTTCTATATTTAGTATTCTAGTAATAAAAGACAAATTCTACCAATTAAAATGCATTACTTAAAACAATCTTTCAGAAGCTTCTACAACATTCAGCTTTCAAACAGAAATGAGATACTTTTAAGGGTTATTTTTTAGTATTTTTACAAAATACTTCTCAAGCATTTTGACCTTCTGCGTATTATATAAAGTTTGGCAAAGAAAAATTGTTCAGCTTATTTGCACGCCTGTGACGGGAGAACGCATTTCTGAAAGAAGACGGAAGAGCTATAATCATCCATCATTTCGGACTGATCTCTATTTACCTTACAATCTATTTCCGGCAGATGGTTTAAACAGGAAATCGATAAAGAGCATAAATAAATTCATAATGATATTTTTTGGAACGAATGTTTCCTTTTTAGGTTACATTTTCATAAATTATTATGCACTGCAAAAGAAATATTTCTTTATTGGTATACTTATTTCTACTTTATTTCAATGTTTTCACTGCGTGCCATTTACTTTCATACCCTTGATGGATTATATCGATAAAACCCTGAATGTATATTTCGTGCCAAATTTCCATTGAGAATCCGGTTTCTATTTATAAATCAAAATTCTTTCTGGACAATAAACATTTGCTGCATAAGAACACATTGTGAGCTTCTCAAAGATAAGTTTTTTTTTTCAAAAAACGTTCTTTTAAATTTAACACCACTGCACGCCCCTGCATTTCGAAGCATGAAGTTTCCCAAAGCGTGTATCATGAATGTATGTGGGGAAATATATCTTGCTCGTTTGAAGAAGCAATAGTAAAAAAAATATTACATACTAGCCGCCTTCGGCGACCAGCTTGTTCGCCGGAATATAATTTCAAATGAATCTCTTGTTCGTAATTTTATATTCCTGTTTCCCTTAACAAAGTAATTTTTAACTTCAAATTGCGATAGACATTTAACTCGCGTTCTGTTCGCGCGCGTATCCGATTTTACTTTCTTATTCCTTATAAACAAAACAGGTCTCTTAATCGTATTACAAACTACATTATTGATGACCTGTAAAAAGTATGGATCTGCATATATCAACATTTATGCACTCATTTTGTGTAATACATTTAGAAAGGAATTATATTTGAATAATTTTTTCTGCATTATTAAGAAGTGTGCAAAAAATTTGGTTATTAATCAATTTTAATAAATTTAAAATATTACTTTTATTTTTTATCATTAAAAAGTTTTATACTTAATTCGGAAAATCATTTCTGTTGCTTCAACCGCCATTTTCATATTGATTGCGCGATGAGCTTTTAAATTCATTTCCTTCTAACCGCAAATGACCACAATGACTGGCCTTTCATTGTTAGCAAATGACCGCTTAGCGGCGTCCCCTCACCCTCAGATCCTACCTTTGGTCGAAAAGAGAAACGGACTCCTTAAGCGACCTTGACCGCAGTTAATGACAATTTAAAACCCTGTAAAATTTCAAGTAATTATCGCTCAGTATTCATACTAATATCATTGGAAAGATACTTGTTTCCGCTTTAAATTGGTATAAAAATCTTTTTCATGCAATAGTTCCTTCGGAAGTTATTCCCGAAAATATAGTCGAAAATGTTCAAAATTTGTTTAATTTTTAAATAATTAAAATTTGATTAAAAAATTGAAAAAAAATGGCTGCGAGGTGCGTATTCCCATCCTTTAATCCTTTAAGACCGAACCCGCACGATCGTGCGGGTTAGACATTGGCTAGCAGTTCTGCTTCCTGGAGAGTTGTATTTAATAAATGCCGGATAGTAACGGCTGTTCTAGTTTCCAGAATATCTATAGCATCTAGTTTTCTCAAAAGACGGCATAGACAGTCCATATTTCAATTATAATCGCGTTAAATCTGTTTGAAAAAAAATCGCGCTAAACATTAGAATTATTTATCTGTCGCAATTAGCTAATTATTAATACATATTTAATTGCTTAGATGCGAAATGTTAATTTAATGTAGAAATAAATGAAAAATAGACAAAAATGTTAGTTAAGAGTTAATATAATTACCCTTTAGGCGTAATATTTGTTTACCCGCACGATCGTACGGGTTCGGCTTTATTTGAGCTCACTGTCCGAAAATCGATTTCCTTTCTGTAGGGTCTTCTCGCGTGACCCAATGCACACCTCGTTGGTTTTTTTCGACTATATCACTAAGTAACGGCCTCAAGACTTGAAATTAGTACTATATTAAGAAAATAAAATTTTAACTTAAAAAATCATTTTAACTTTAAAAATCATCAAACATGGTTCATCTCCTATCACATAAAAATGAAATATTTTACATATAAACAATTTTTTCTGGTTTGTTTTAGCTTTTTTCCAAGAGAGTTTCACGAAATATATCCCACCGCCTCCAACGGTTTTCAGTATTCCTCGAGAAACTTCTGCAAATCGCATCGTCGTTTTTACCGTATCAGCACTCAAATGTGACAAGCTCTTTCAAAGTATTTTGAAAGATCTCTTTGAAAGCTTCATAACAAAAGAGACTACTCACAAAAAGTTCCACACTGGGATTTCAATCTATCATTGAAATCTTATCATCCTCCTTAGTTTACTATTGGGGAAGCAAGAAGAATTTGGTGTACATGTGTTTGTAATTATTCAGTCCGGACAAAGAAACTAGGTACAAAAGCAGTGAAATTTGACGCTATGATCAGTGACCACGTATGTACATCTGGAAATGCCGACTGTCCTGATGATCGTGATAAATGATGCGTGGTCCTTCCTTGAATTTAATCACTATAGGAGAGGATTTGCCCACAATAAACATAGCCGGAGGAAATACAGGGAGATTTTCTAAAGCAGCAGGGGATTGAAAGGGCCATTAGACATTTCGTGAAGGCGCTGCAATTTCTATTGTGCCAGAAAGAATGGAAAGCGAACAACCAGATACTGCATGATCCGCGAGGTTTGATTTGCCTTCTAAAATACAAGAACATCCCGTATTTCAGAAGTTTCGCTGCATATAAATTCAGGCACAGCATTTTTTTAATATACATGTATATTTTTGAAAAATTAATTCTATGTCATAGATTTTTATTTTTCTATGCTATGAAATATATAAATTATTTTATTTGTACAAGTATTAATTTTAAAATACTAGTTACAGGTAATTTAAATTAAACCCGGTTAGAATAACTTAGATAGTAATTATTCAAGTAACAATCGTTCGGGTTCACGTTGACACAGAAAAAGCCTAACCCGCACGATTGTACGGGCGCGCTCCTGCGTTTGAGGGACATGCTAGATTTTTAAAATTATTTTTTACAGTACCAGTAGGATCCAAGGCTACCTATAAACTAAAAAAAATTAAATTTAAGGATGAAAATTTGTCCGGTCTTAAAGGGATAAAGTATATCTGTACCAAATTTGGTAGCTCTAATTTCAACTGTCTGTTCTGTAGTCTACCAACAGATACACACAGACTTTCTCCTTTATTATTAGTGGAGATATGTAGGATCCAGCCCACACGCCGTCAAGAATGTCGTGTGGAGCTGTAGTTTAGAGCCAGCAGTTGTCAACGCTCTACGAGCTGACGTCACGTGACATGACTGATCCCGCTCTTGCTTGAAACAGACATTGTTGTGCGATTGCGAGGATTGGAGCATGCCACTCAAAACTGCCGAGATAATTAATTGACGTAATACGATGTAAAGGGCAGCACCCGGCCTCCTAATTCTTTACTTTTATATTCCTCCCCGATAGAAGTGGGCACCACTAAGTGTGGATGAGTTGCTCAGGTTTGTATATGAAGGAACTCGCCCGCCTCGGGGTACATGAATTGGGGGGGGCGGCAGCCCTCCTCCAGTGATAGTACCTACCTCCTACGGGAGGGGTTGGGCCGTGAGGCTGTGTTGGCCATTAGGACCCGACCTCAGTACTCGTCGCTATCGCACGACTGTCATTCAGTGTAAACCCGTGTGCTTTGGCAGGTCGGGGGCTGTATATATATATTTACGGTTTACTTTTATATTCTCTCTTTTATGTTTGTGCCAACTTAATTGTCCGTATTGTCTTGTTAAATATCTAAAATGGCAAACGTGTGTTTCATCTGGCTTCGCATCACTTCACTTGGGAGTTTGACTTCCATTCTACATATATATATATATAACAGAAGATAAAACAAAAAAATATATCGCCGCACAGAGGCTTTACACAAAAATGTTCAGGTCCTAATGCATATGTTACTTATAGAACAAAAATAAAATTTAAAAAAATCTTTGGACAAATCTAAACATAAACAGTATAAAGAACGAAATACAACAAACATAGATCAAAACAGTATGAGAAATGGAAACATTTTACGAATTTGGATTCAGGGAAAATCGAAAAGTCCAGATGAGGAGGATGCAAATTGCCCGAGTCTAAGTGTAAAAAATAATAAATGTATATATAGTCCAATGAACGAAGGCCAGAAAACGACGAATAGAAAAACAATGGTGTAGTTTTCAAATTTGGCACAGTTGTTTCGGGTAGTGTCCTAAACGGCTTACTAGAATTCCCCGCCGGTGGGGGGTACGGGGGGGTTTAAAGGGGGCATTTTCAGTTTTTCTTAAATACCTCGAAAACTATGGTTTCTATCAAAACACACTCCATAACAAAATTAAACCACATGAAATTTCCTACAAAATAAGTCCTACTTTGTTTTAGTAGCACCAACAGTTTAGAAAATACAGGGGAATTTAAAAGTTAATATTTCTAAAATTCCTTATTGGAATGGTAAAATCGATTAAAAGTGTCGAGTCAACAACCCTCACAATAACCTCATGCCTATATAATAATTATACAAGGGTAGTATTTCATATGTCGGAAGGGGGTAAGAAACCCATTTGATGAACAATTATGCTCTCTTCCTCCTCTCACATCCGTTTCCCTTCACAAGTTTCCTTCTACTCGTAATCCAGTCAACGAATTGTAAATTTTTAAAAAAATTGTAGTTTTGAAATTTGGCACAGTTGTTGGGGAGAGTGCCCTAAACGACATACTAAAAGTCCTCGACGGTTGGGGTACAGGGTGGTTTAAAGGGGGCTCAAGAAAACTTTATTTATTATTTTAACCAAAAATTTAATACATTACAATAAGGAACAGAAACTTCACGTTTAAAGAGCAATAATATGTTTTTACTAGCCGCCTTCGGTGACCAGCATATTCGCCTTAAATATAATTTCAATGAATCTCTTATGCGTAATTTGATATTCATACTTCCCTCAAGAAAGAAATTTTAATTTCAATTGTGATCACGTCCGTGTCACCACTTCGTAACCATCAGCTTGCATGTCTGACTCCACTAAATTATTAGACGTTTGATGGATAACAAATAATCTTTAATAACATTCAACAATGTAAAATAACTTAAAAAGAAATAAGATGCTCAGAGCTAGATGACACAATTCGATGGGATGTATTTCCTGGATCATTCCACAAACTTGAGAGAATCTACATAATACAAGATTAGGAGCATTCTCGCTGGCTTCAGTTGGAACTTTTGTAGCAGCAGGAAAAATGGAACTGAATGGCGAATTACTTCAGCAGCTGCAGGAAGTTAAGTCATCGAATGGAAAACATTGATCGCATCTGAGGCTGGCGCTGCCAGTTGAAAAACTGAAACTCGAAATGAACTAGTCGTTGTCTAGTCTCGTCTGATAGTGGACGGGTTTGATGGAGTTTAAATACTCGATTTCAAGGCATCACTTCTCTTTGATTCTTGTAGAAGTAGACGCTCTCTCACGGATATTTGACCCATTTTCTTTCAGTAGCCTTGCAACTGTTCTGTTCGTTGTCTGCAAGAACGTCCTTAACGGAATCAAGTAATTGCCCTTGTCATGTAACATTCAATTCCGCGTTGTCGGCATCAACTTCACTCCCTTATTCCTCTTGCAAAATATGCATTTGATTTCAACATTAAAAAGATGAGTTTGATTTGGCGCGACACATTCTCCTTTCAGCAACTTGTTAGTTGGATTAAAATACGCTCATAAAAAAGATTAAAAACATAGCCTTCAAGCTTACATTAGTTTCCAAAATTGGAAGAGAAACACGCAAAAAATATTTGTTTAAACAGTGAAAATGATTTCAATTTCTTTTAAATAATAAAAATTCTGCTAAATTTTATTAAAAATGTATTAAAATTGGAAAAAAATTTTGAGATTTAATCCCAGATAGCACGCAAGTCGCAGGAAGTTTGATTTTGACTTAATATTGCCTTGTCATGGCAAATTTGACGCGTCAAACTTGAAACGAACTTGCCATAAGTTCGACGTGACAAACCTCGTCCTTGCAATGCAAAAGAGATAATTTCTTTCTCTCTCTCTGTTTTAAAAAACATCCGATTTTTAATAGCATCTCCTAGACCGTCCTTCTTTTTATTAATTCAATAAATCAATGATAATTTGTGAAAAAACTAACCTTTTTATAATAAAAAATTTTAAAACATTTTCCTTCTCTTTACTAAATTACTCGCACTTTAAAGAAAACTATATCGCCTTTTTCTTAATGTTGAAATTTTAACGTTTATAAACAAAATTAAACCGAAAAAACAGTCATTGTTTGTTGAAAAATAAACTTATACATTTTGTCCCATTTTAAAGTAATTACTTTTGAACTCTAATTTCATAATTTATTCTACTAGCAAAACGTAGTTATAAGCGAAAATCGCTCTCTCTCTTTGATTTCAAATTATATTCTCAACACAAAATTTTAAAAATTAACGAAATCAAGAATAGAGGTTCAAATAAATCGTATGCGCGATCTATTAGCACAATCTATCTTCTCCTCTCGTAGTCGAGCTGGTGGAGTGGTTTTGCCCGTCAGGCTACCAAGCGGTAGGTTGCGAGTTCTATTCCGAAGTCGCGTTCGTACTCTGTTTTTGCTATAATTTGCAATGAACTTGCTTGCAATGAGCTTGCAACAAGTTTGCTGCAAGATCGTTCCAGGGTGATATCGAAGCTTTCGTTAACTTGCTGCAAGCTTGCACTCTTGTCATGACAAATTTGTGGTAAGCTTGCTGCAAACTAAAATTGCTATCTGGGATTGGTATCATTGAAAATGTAATTATTTTTTGCATTTTCGATGGTGTAAAAATGATTTTCGTGCTGTGATATTTTCGGAACTTATCAAGGAAACAAGACAAAATTTCGCCTAATTTTTAATTCAATAAAATTCTAATTAAAAATTCAAAAAATAGTCCCAAGGTGCACATTTGCACTCCCCAAAACATGCTTGTAATAAATTTGGTAGTGCTAGGCCCTGTGGTCCACCCTGTACAGTGCCAACACACGGGCACACTTTCTTCTTTATTATTACTACAGATACACCGAATTATATTAAAAAACGAGGAATAGTGTTTAGAAATTTACAACTCTGAAATTTTTCACCACTGCTTACTTTTGATTTTAAGCCTCGTCTGTAAATACCACCACACTGAAATTGACATTCGAAATTTTCACTAAAATTATGCTTTAAATAGAAACCTACAAATTTGAAATGAAATTCAAAAAATTTACACTTTTTCTACCGAAAATGGAAAAAAACCAAGATAAAATATTATAATAACAATGAAACTGTCTTGAATTTCAATAGAACAAAGAAATGTATTGTTGTAACATATCCCTATAATTATTAATTTATTTTAATAAATAATAATTTCCTAAATTAAAGAAAAAATTGTACGGAAGCTAAATAAGTATCATAGAAATTATAGAATTTTATCAAGGAAACTTTTTTCTGAAATAAAGCCCAGTATTGTCAGTAACAAACAGTGTTTAGACATAAACTATACTTAAAACAAAATAGGGTTCTTTAAAGTATTGTTCCTATGTTTTATTCAAGAAATGAAAGTCAAAAACCATTCATTCTTAAATCTTGAAAATAAAATTTTTACATAAAAAAGAACAAAGAGAAGTCTTTCTTGTTTTAATTTTTCCTTCTTTATTTTGCATTTATGTAAATGGCAACATCCATACAAAAATTAGTGACAGGTCAAAGTACGTAGTATATTTGAAAGCAGCAATAATTAAACTAGTTAAAAGAAATAAATAAAAATATTCAGAAAG